>CM061147.1:30391402-30678902 GCA_030710495.1 Labroides dimidiatus | reverse complement strand
TATAAAGTTGCAGACATATACGAATGAATTGCAATTTTTTTTTTTTTTTTTTTTTGAAAAGCTGCCACAAAATCAGAGAATTTAGCCCGAAACAATCCCCCCCAAAAAGTCTGCAAAATTCTTGAGGGAGTGAAAAAGCATCATTTTATGACACTGAATTTGTTTCTGTACCATATTTAACGTCTGAGGCAGTGGATCCACAGTGACTGCTGAGTCTGATAAAAAGGTTATTTTTCCGTCTCTGTCAGTGGAGTGTGGTGACTTTACAGTGAACGACGTTACACCCGTTTCTGTTTCGAAAAGCCTCCTGTATTCTTTCATAAAAAGCTCCATATATCCAGAGATTTCCTTTGTATGTTGTTATTTTGTTTACAGTTACTAAAGCTGTATTCAAGGTGGAAAACAGGCACATTTTTCACCCAACAAGAATTTCTGTGAGAAGTCAGGGGTGATGTATCTTGATCAACAAAGACACCAGACTCTGTTTGTTGCTATTTTGTAGAGTTAGGTCATACCTAACCATCAAAACCATCAAATCCACACATTAATTGACAAATGTACCTGAGACAGTCCAGCAACTCCTGTCCACTCTGAAGTAAAATGACCGTTTGTGTCGGAGTAGTCGGGTGGCTTTGATAACTTTAAGTTGTTGTTGGTGCACTCATGAAGCAGTCTACTGAGCAATTCCAAAACTTTATGGACATGTTGGTCATTTGGGCCAAAAATGTGTCCAAAATGAAGGCCTTGGTTTAAAAACACAGGGACCGACTCCTTAAAGGCTCTGGATCTTTAATAAATCTGGATTCAGATTTGGTTTTCATTCATTCATCCACAAACTGGTTGCAGCAGTCCCAGCAAGGCGACCCAGACGTCCCTCGCTAAAGCAACACTTTCAGCTCCTCCTGGAGGATTCCTCTGTGTTCCCAGCCCAGATGGCATGTTTAACCCCCTCACCAAGCTGTGGGTCTACAGAGGCCTCCTGCTTTGGTGGAAAACCTCCAGAGAGAGGCCTCCAACCACTTCATCTGACTCCTTTCAATGCAGAAAAGCAGGAAAACCACCCGTAGCTTGTGATCAGAGGTGGAGGTAGGAACACGGATGGTAAAAAACAGTTCCTCTTCTGACTCGACTCCCTCTTCACCACAAAGGTCCAAAACAACTGAACGGGACACCTGACCTTCAGTAGTGACAGTAACACCTGTGTTTATTCCAGTGACCTTGTGAGGCTATTATTCTGAATTCTTGACTCTGTCAACTTTGAATCAATAAACGTATCTCAGCGTTTAGCCTCAGTGGAGCTGCTTTGAGTCCTAACAGGTCAATAAGCTCCATGTGGAGGCTGTCAGAGTCAGGTTACTAAACTCACATTTGGCCTGGGGGTCACTAATAGATCCCTAATGGCTCTCAGACCCCATCTGTTCCTCCACCCTCCACTTTCCTAAACAGACGCTCGATGTAGGTGGGACACACTTTGACCTCTGACCTGAACTTTCATCCTAACACCTCCTCAGGTTTAGTTTATGAGAAGGTACAAGCTGAAGCATCACCTCACCTGGCCTCTGACTTTAAGTCTTTGGTCCCTTTGTTTGGGCTCCTTGGGAGACTCAGAAGAAAAAAGTGAGTCAGAATCTATGTTAAGAAAAAGAAAATGTTTCATATTTAGCACTTTGTTTTACATTTAAAAAAGGTCCTCAGTCTCTACTTTTAGCTACTTGAGGAGTTTTAATCCATTTACGAAATGGATAGTGATGCTCCTAAATGACCTAAAGAAGCAAAGAAAATATGTCTTTTTGACATATAAGTATTTTCTTAAATACCGGGACCTGCCGTCTTGGGGTTGGTGTCAAATAAAGCAAAAAACAGCTGTTTGTGTTTTCTACAGGAGTTACTATAAATGATAGATTTAGGAACAAAGAAGATTTTTTGTTAAAAAAAAAAAAAAAACAAAACAAAACACATTTTTGTATACACTTGACTAAATTTGCGAAGAGAAGCAACATTGTCCACTGGGGGCGCCAAATACAACACCAACTGAAAATTACTCACAAGAGCTTGAACTGCAAGAATTTGGGGAGTTTTGCTCTATTTTTGTGTCTTTTTGAAGTATAAAAAAATAAGTGTCCGTGTGTTGTTTTGGGAGAGAAGCAGCAACGGTAAGACCAAACTGCACAAATGTAGGAGAATTTCCTGCAGCTTATTGGTGACGAATGAAAGCCTGATCTAAAAGTCGCTAAGAGTAAGAGTGCCGAAAACAGACAGGCAATCTGTTCTCAAGGCTTGTCCCTGCTGGATTTTGCATAAAAATTAGCGCACACCTCTTGAAGTCAGAACAAGACTTCAGATACATTAATTTCAAAACTGAATGGGCAGCTCATCTCTATTTTAGAGGATTTCATTCCGATTAAAAGACTATTAATTAAGTCTGGTCCAAAACATCACAGCTTTAGTACAGATTTCAAGTTTGTGTCAGTTACTTTAGAAAGAATACCTACAAAGTCTCCTGAAACAGGATAAAAAAGTTAGAAACTATAACTTAGAAGCCAAGCATTACAAAACTATAAGTGGGTATTTCTCTAGTTTGGTGGTGGAGACCAAAAAGGAGCAAAAAGAAAAGGATTATTTCTGGTTTCTGGACTGATTCAAGTGAGAATTTTTTTTGAAGTTTTGTCTAGAATGCATAAAAACAACTGAACATGCTCCTGTAGGAGAATCAGTGGTTGTATTTCTGGCTTTAGTTCATCAACATGACGTCTTCAGTCTCAGTCCTGACCAAAAATTGGACTGGAAAAACATCAGCTCAGTGAGATAATATGCATTAGAATGGGTGGTGACTGAGGATACTGATAACCTCCACACTCATCTGCATCACTTCCCTCTCTTCCTCCATTTCTCTCCGTGTCCTTCCTGTAGAGATTCAGAGGACAAATGGAAAGGAAACGAGGGAGAGGATGGAGGTGAAGAGGCCTGAGAGCAGCTGGATGTGGGTCAGAGGCTCACTGATAAAAGCTGGGTAAGAAAAGGGTAACAGGACTCAGGACAAGAGCAGCGGTTAAGTCAAATAAGGTGGCAGTTACATAAAACAGCTGACTTACCATCTAGGCTACACATTTATACCCAGAAAATTTAAACACTATAAGAAAATAGAAAGTGTAGAAAAACTACGTTGGTGGAAAAAGTCTTTTTCTCATCCAGGATCAGGACTGTCAAATAATCTTAAACAAAAAGTGACGGGAAACAAATGTTACGTACTCAGCCTTGGAGCAGTTGAACATAAAAGGACCAAAAAACTGCAGTACCAACAGTGTCCACTAGAGGCTGCCCCCAAAAGTGACTCAATCCTCATAGAATCCCATGTTAAAACAAACTTTTTTACATCAAATAAACATCTTTACAATCTGTTTAAAAAAAAAAACAGATGTGGTCTTTATGGCTTATTTTTGTATTCTGTATTACGTCACAGGCAGTAAAATTTTAAATTCTTGTTTGTTTTGTTTTGCTTTTGTTAAACAGGAACTTTCCATGCAAGTATGCATCACCACAAAAAAGAAACAAAGCTCAGTGCAGCTGGTAAAAACATACTACACTGGCGTGTGTAAATAAAATGCTTTACCTGTATGCTATTCCATATTTTCAGATATACATAATATTTAAATGTTGGATTTTTTTTTTTTTATTAAATATGGTCAGAGTTTCAGATCAGTGGATAAATATAACTTATAAAATCTGTCAGTCTCAGAGCTTTAGATCTTTGAGTCCGTTTTCTTTTTTCTTGCAACAGACTTTAACTTAACTTAGCAACAAGTAGCATAAAAATGGTCGCTATGCAGTTTCACTTGTTCAAAAAATCAAAAGTTGTATAAGTTTTGGCCATTTGTGCATGATCCTGCATTTCTAGCTCAAGCTAATGTAATGGAGTTAAAGATTCCACTTGCCCTCGCTGGGTATAAAATGTCCTTATTTTGATATGCCAGGTGTTTACATATTTTTTAATGAGAATTTGAGACATGAGCGCCCTCTGTTGGCGCCCGTGCAGACTTGAGTGGTGCAGCCTGTGTATTTTTGCCAGTCTGCACATTGCTGTCTTGTGGTAAGTGCACATATCCATGAGCTCCGCTAAAAAAACTGTAAAATAAGATCATTTTTCTTTATGAAAGTAACACTTTTATATGTTCTATGTTTAAAAGAATCTTCGAAATTGTTATGCAACTTTTCTATGATTTTATTTCTGTGTTTTTGGGTCATTTAGGCTCACCACGTGTGTTTTGCTAGTTAAAAAGGTAGCTTCCGATCACCGTGATTCGTGTAGCTAACGGTTAGCTCAATTATTTGTTTCTTTGTTTTAGCAATGTTGGAGTTTATACTGGAATGTGACGCTGTGAGAGACCATTTGTTCATCTGTTATTATCAGATTAAACAGCGTGCTGGTGCCAAAGATTCCATGTGTTTGCCTGATTGATCACACAACGCAAGAGAGAGTACACAACCGCTACACTAACAGCTAAAGGGAGCATAATATTGAAATTTGACTCTAATTTTTGCTAAGCTAGTGCCAGGATGCTATTTGTAGCCATTGCTAATGGTAGCTAAGGAGTAAATGAGTTGTGGAACTTGATGGAATGACATTTATGAAGGATTAATCAGGAATTACTTCTTATCATTTCTTCATTATTATTATTTGTTGTTGTTTTTTTTTTAGCAGCTTCGGAGCTGAAAGCAGAAAGTCCTCCTCTGTCCTCTCATTGTGTTTTCCTTTATGTAACCTGTGCTGCTGCTGGATTCTGTCATACCTGGCACCGGCTCAAACATCTGATTCAGACTGAAAGATTAATCACTCAGTGATTTTAAAGTACCTGGATTACTGGCAGCTTTGCTTCCTCCTCCTCTTCGTCCTATGTGCTACCAAAACTTTCCTGTGTCAGATTAAAATGTGTCCTTTCTTGATAATAACTACCTGAAGAACACTTCTACCACCTCAGTGGGAGTCTAGCAGGTTTTTTTTTTTTCCTGTGTTGGTTTTTCTCTGTAAACTAACACCAGAGACATGACCGAGCATGCTGCCTCCACTTAAGCTTCCTCAGATAAAGGCTGACAAAGTGCTCCAAAACCCTGGAGGTCTGAGTGAGTGACAAGTGTAAAACCTTCAGAATAAGACACCCGAGCCAGAAAGGCCTCATATATTTACATGCAGACTTTATGCATACACTCAGAATCATCAACCAAACTGCAAGTAAGGTTTACAGGTGGTAGGTGTCTTAAAATCAGTTGTTTCAAAGCTGCACCACCTGCCTGCAGAACACCTGAACCACATTACTGTTGCTCGTTGATCTGTCTGCACACGTCCACGCCGCAGCTTTAGCGTTCGGCGACGTTTCACCGGAACGAGAGTGAAAGAGGGATTCAGCGCCGGGAGCAGAAAGGTTAAAAGTATTAAGTCCTCAGCTGCTCTTTTGTGAGCGAACATGCTGTCATCGGTGGGATGACTCGGCTTGATGACACAATAATAACATGTTTCCTCTGCGCCTGGACGCCCGCCAGGCTCTGCGGGACAGGAGAGGATGGTGGGAAGACGCTTAGGGGATGAAGTCACTGTTGTGTCGGGACAAGTCAGGACAGCCGAGGGCACTGAATCACTCCGACACGACAACACAAAGTCACAACTTCCCATGAGAGAAGCACGAGTTTAAAGAAAGGTACCTTCGTTGCATTTCTTTAGAAATATAAGAAGTGCATTCAAGTATCCTCCTCCTCTGTTGCTCATTTCCTCATTTTGCACTATGGAGATGTGCTCCTTGTGAATCTTTGGGTATTTTTTAAAACAGAAGTAGATTTCATATGGAATGCACATTTCAGACCATCATGTACTTTTCCAAAGATAAACTCCACATGTGGTGCAGCTTTTGGCGCTCAGAACTGGCACCTTGTTTTGAAATTTCTACTTTGAGTCGTGAATTTCCGTGCAATGTGGGAAAGATGGAAAATGTAGCGCTTGGTGTTTCAGTATATCGAAGCCAGAGGTCATGATACGTTGTTTCTAGCTCTGCTTTACATGTAAATAAGGATGCAAAGTTAGCTGAAAGGTCTGATAAAATATCCAAATCAGTTTGAAAGACTTTGACAGTGCAGCCGTTAGCTCACCGAACCAGTCTGTGGCTCATCTCTGCTTCAGGCCGTATCAACCCCATGAACTGCCAAACGCTCTGAGGTAAAAGTCGTTCAGGAAACGTCATCCGGTTTTGATGAGTAAACATTCCTGTGACTCTGCTGCTTCACTTTTTATACTTTCCATTAGGGATGAGCGAGTACACCACTATCTGTATCTGCTTACCCATCCATATTATCTGTATCCGTATCTGTACTCGGAGGGGGCGGGGCCTAAATCAGAAGTGGGCGTGTTTTGTCAAAAAATGGGCGGGACTTAATTCCGAACATTATTTTAACTGGCAAGAATTGATTTGAAATGGCTATATTTATTTTTTATTTGAATGAAAAAAACAGCCTCAAAAGAGATTCAACCTATTGTTGTTTATCACAATAGTAATTATGATCTGTGTAAATTTAATAGGTGATTTGTTCAAACATTCAGTGGCAAAAAAAATAAAAAATATGCCTTGTTGTTCACTGTATTTTCAAAAACACTGTGCTCAGAATGGGCAAAGCTTTCCAACTAACTTTCTCACCAGCCAAACTAAAATCACGCAGCCAGTTAAACAACAACAACAAAAAAAAAACAGTCCCGAATTGAAGCAAGAGGCACTGACCAGCGCGACACGAGCCGTTTTCAGCCCCGTCTTGTCACATGCATCGCGTATGACAGGAAATAAGTTGAAGAAGTAACTTTAAATACCAAACAAACCTCAATAGAGATGAGCAGAAGAAAACTGAGTGAGTAGTACAGAGATTAGAGCAACGTAAACTACAAGCAACTCAAGCAAGCAAGAGAAGTAGTCGCTGTCACTCGCTGCCTGTCTGTGTGTGTGTGAAAGAGG
The DNA here is from genome assembly GCA_030710495.1 of Labroides dimidiatus. Classification (NCBI taxonomy): domain Eukaryota; kingdom Metazoa; phylum Chordata; class Actinopteri; order Labriformes; family Labridae; genus Labroides; species Labroides dimidiatus. The sequence continues at coordinate 30,671,916 of CM061147.1, read as the reverse complement.
AGAGCAGGCACCTCCTTGCTGCAGCATGTGGGTGCAGGGAGGGGGGTGTGCTGTGTGTGACTGGCCAATCACAGGGCAGGAAGAGTGAAGACAGTAGTTGTTGCTACCCAATGAGGATTCTCATTGGGTAGTCCATTTGGACTCGGCAAAAATGCATTATCTCGTCCCTCACCTTGCACCCCACCACCACCAACAGAACTACTAACAACGCAGAGGCTCCGGGTGTCGAGAGACGCAACATCACACGGGCGTTTGGGTTACATAACCATTGCTGCTGTGCAAAAATATGAATAAATCCTCATTTTGTAACAGAATTTTTGTTCGAAACCCAGAAACGTTGATGAGTCTGGTAAAATTATGTCAACAACCTGCCGGCAATGCAACCGCATGTGACGTGTTGGTACGTAGAAGGAGACTCTAGCAGAGTCCGCTGCTGTTCCAATGGTAGTACCATCGTTCTGCAGACTCCCGTACCTCTGAAGTCCAAACTCTGGAACAAATTCTCCAAGTCTGAACTTCCAGAGAATGAAAGTTTGAACTTCTGACCTTTGAAGTGAGAAACATCAAGACTACAAAGGTACTCAAACAACGACAACGACAACAACAACCTTTTTGCCAGGATAAACCCTGGTTGGCACCCCAGAATTGTTTTTTGCACTGTTGTTAATTGTGCCCTTGAATTTCCCCCCTAGGAACAAAGTTTTTTGAATTGAGAAATAAGAATTATATTATAAAACCATTACAATGTGTTTAGAAGACGGCGTTAAAACCAGATATGAGAATAGAAAGACAGCTGTGAAAATGAGCAGGATGGAACTTTTTTCTCTCTATTCGCCGTCCAGGATCTTCAAGTTATTGTTGACTTGATTTCTCTACAACCCCAAAATGAAAATGTCTCACTGTCTCGCCTTAGCTTTCAACTATTCATCTCAAACTCCTCCTTTTAAAAAGGTCACATGTGACTAAATCTAAAACATTTCATATGATCGCCAGCTCTTCATTTTCATGTCACAAACCTGCCATCAGACTCCTGGAAACAGGAAACCCTGCTCTGTTTGCTTTCCCTCTGTCCCTTTAAACAGACACTCACAGAGGGAGGAGGGCTGGGTGGGGGTGGGTGGTTTCAGAGCCCCCATCACTCATCACCTCACCCCACCCTCACCCCCAAAAAACATTCCTCTGCCTCTTATCTCCCCTGTATTGTAAACAGTGAGGACACCCACCCATTTGTGGGGATTCAGAGGTCAAAGGTCGGTTTGTTTTCAAGCAGGTATGCCTCCTGGGTGACATCACCAGGGAGGGCTGGAGAGTGTGGGGGGGACTCTGATTAAAAACAGACCAGCTGCATGCCTGCCTTGACCCGCTGCGATGGACAGCAGCTCACAATCTGATAAGAGCGCGTTTCTGGGGCTGGAGTCAGCGGTAGCTTCAGATAAAGTCGAGGTCAGTTCGAGTGACGTCACAGCGATACTGTGAGGTGAACGCAGGAGAAACTGCAGCATCGGTTTAACAGAAATGCTGCCCTGACAAAAACCTCCATTTAAAGATTCCTTTTGAATGTGCAATAAATGTAAAACTGTCTGATAAGGAGATGAGCTGTTGACCGAAGCCTTTAAGACAAAAAGCCCTCAGTCCCTGCGGCGCATAAATCAAGACGATAAACGTGAGGTTTAAAATGTTTGAGGAAGCAGCAGCAGGTTTACGAGCAAAACAACAAACTTGCACAATGCCATGAAAGCCCAGCATGAATCACATCATCTGACAGGCTGAATGATGGATCTGAATATTCCTGCTAAGTTGCTGACGTTGTGTTTTTGCAGCAGGCTTTGGGAGTGATGTCATCCCTTCTGTCAGCTCCTCCAGACTGATGCCATCTGCAGAGTGAGACGCTGCCACCTCCTCCTCCAGCTGTTATCTGCTTCATAAACACACGAGCTGACCGCTGATCTCACTGTGACTCAGAACTTTACTCCAAGACTCCCTGAATGTGGCAACAAAGTTACAAAACGCTGTGACAGATCTGTGCATCAGCTTCTTAGAGTGTGAGTGAATGGAAAGTCACAGAGAGAAGAAGACGACTTTGTGGCTTTACACATGAGGAAACTGAGATTCAGCATCTGATGAGTCGAGCAGACGTTTTGTAAAAATGAGTATGTATCGAGTTCACGAATCGGAAAACTTTGGACCTGATCTGAGCTGGAAAATCAGCCCCCCCCCCCAAAAAAAAAAACATAGGATGGTTAACTTTGAGTTTAAGAGAGCAAAAGACAGTCAGGATTAAACTCAAGAGAATATAGTTCAGTTTTCTTTTGAGAGGACGCCTTTATGAACCAAAGTTTAAAGACTTAAAGGAGACTCGATGCAAAGAGGAAAACTGGATAAACTTCTGTGCAAACAGAGAGCCAGGGTTGGATCCAGGTGTGTAAACCATGAATCCAGAGAGCTCCAGCTGTCAGGAGAGGGACCTGAGCCAACAGTATCCTCTGATTCTTTCTGAATCGGAGGATACCAGCGGCTTGTATCAACAAGCATCACTCACCATCCAAAGTGCTTACGTCACTGAATGCTGCCGTTTTACCTCAAATTTTACAAGTTCAATAAGAAAACCTGAAAATCTGAACAGAAGTGTGTTTTTAAAGGAAGTTTTCAGCTCTCACTTTCAGTCATTGCATACGGACACAACACAAGGTCCTCAGCATACGTTCAGCTTATCAAAGTGAGGTGCTTTTCATCCAGAGGGTACAGGAACTTTTAGTTCCTGGCAAATTATTCCTAGGAACTACTTAATCCCTGTTGTCTGTCTGTAGTTCAAATGGTAACAACTGGTAGAGAAAAACGAACCCTATTAGGAAGTGCTAAAAGTTACTGTTCATGATGAATCCGCTAGAGGCTGGCTGCAGAAAGACCAGAACTTAAACACCAAGCCAAAAAAAAAAAAAAAAATTACAACATTAAAAAGCATATTTACAGCCTGGTTCAAAAAAACAGTTTGGGTCTGAAAAGCTAATTTCGCTATTGGCACAAACTGTAGGGGTGGTGAATTTTCCTTCTAGCTCAGTGGTTTAAAAGATTAGGATTACAAGTTTGTCCAATCGATATATTCGATTCAATCAAAAGCTGTTAGAAAGGAAGCTCAAAGCTCGCATCATATCCAATATGGCCCTGTCCAATGATTGGCTTCATTTGACTGTATCAGGAACAGATGGGTGACGTCGCAGAGACGACGTCCATATTTTACACCGTCTGTGCTGTAGTTCCACCACAGGCTGAAGATCAGGTAGATTATATAATCAGGCCAGTGATGAATGGAGAAAAACAAAGTTGTTGCAATACACCACCAGACCAGTAGATGGCAGTAAGACAACAAATGCCATTCAGAAGAAGACAGTTTGGCATTCTTATGTGCAGCACTGCAGTTAGCCTGTTAGCATTGAGGGAATTCAGACCGAGTTGTTGCGCCTCGAAAACCATTTAAAAAATTCTTCGACTGGCAAAACACTTGACTGCTTCTCCGTCTAAAGCATGACGACGGCAGAGATCGACCGGTGTTTCAGCTTAAAAAGAAAAAAACAAGCGCATTGATTGATGATTATCAGCAGGATGCTTCTGCCTCAAACAGTTTTAGATTTAATTGATTTGATCAGGACAGTGCTCATCAACCAACATTTTTGCAAACACGTTAATGTAAATATACCACAATTGGCACAATTACTAAATTTCCTCAGTTGTCCTAAAGCAGACAACTACAAGACAAAGAAAAAAGAGATAAAGGATTGTGTTATTGTGGACAGCAGGGGAAATAAAAGCACTGCGGGTTCTCCACCAATCAGAAACGTTTGGTTGTCTAAGGGTAAATTCAAAACTTTTAAAACTCACCTTTTAAACCGAGCTTTTAATTTGGAATAACTTCATTTTAGCTCTGGGCTGTATTATTACCTTTATCAGCATTTATCTTATTTTAAACTTATTTATTATTATTTATTTTATGTATTTTACTGATTCTATAATATTACAAGTTATATTGACTTTATTTCACTGGTTTTACTTTTACTATTTTTAGAACTCTTCTCACACACCGATGATTATCCAGTGTTTCATTGTTTTGTGAAGCACTTTGAGCTGCAGACTCAAATGTATGAAAGGTGCTGTGTAAATAAAGCTGAGTTTGCAGACCCCATCTTCTAAAGTTCCTGTCAGAAAAACCCCAGCGCAGAGCTGTTTTGTTTTGTTACCTCAGAACTAAATTTAGACCCTAGTTCCTCTTGTTGACAAGCACAGTTCCTGGGGAAAGTTCCTGTGGTCAAAAACACCTATGTGGTGTTCACATGCTTTGTGATACAGCTTCTGGGCCAATTCTTTGGACGGTTTCTCATGAAAAAGGTCGAGCTGACTGGGAGCCTTTGAGGGTAACACTTTCTGTGAACAAGGACCTCACAACCCTGTTCCAATATAAGACTCTTTAAACCCAAATGGTCTATTTTGGTTTCGTCGAAGTCCAGTTTCATTCAGGTCAGCTGGGGTGGGGGGGTGGGGGGGGGTCAATACCTCCAGATGCGACTGAGTTATGTAAGAATCAGACGACGTGTTGCTCACACCTTCGCTCTTAAAATGCGTGGATCATAAAAAGGGAAATGATGCGGTTGCTTTGATGATGTCACATTACAGATCAGTCAGCATCTCGTCACACAGTCTGGAGTATCCCTCTGCTGAATTTATGACTTTATGGACGTCTAATCTGACAAATAATCCCCACATCACAGAGTGACTACATGAGCAGGATGAGCTGTAATTATCTGCTCTGTTACAAACCACTGAAAGCTGAAACAGGATGAAAAAGGAAAGCGGTCTTTCCCTGCAGACAGGACGTGCCGCCACCTGAAAGCTCCCAGAAAACAAAAGGCCGACTCCGCCGACCTTTCACCTCTGGTACAGGTCACCGACACCACTTCCCCTTTTTCTCCAAAGCTTCAGGCGTCTGTTTGACTCTGGGAACTCACTCCTACAAAAGTGAGTCCATAATCTACCAGCGAAACTTTAAAAAGGGAAATAATGCAGATTTATGAGTGGAATGGGTTTTTTTAATCTGGCTCCTTTTGTTATGATTAATCCGAGCCAGCGGAGGCAAATCAAAACCCCAAATCCCCCCAAAATCCTGCGTGACCCAAAACACTCCCAGTAATCCCAGTGCTCCCATTAACACAGACATTTTTAGAGCAAACACTCCTCTTTATCCTCATGTGAAGATACGAAATGCTTTGTTTCATCCTCCGAGTAAGATCTCTCCTCTGTTTTTAGAGTTTAAACATTAACCCCAGCTGCTTCTCTCTGTGTGCACAAAAAGAAACAAACAGAAACTGATCGACCACATACCTCATGAGGTTTTGTAAACCCTGTTTGCTGGAGTTTCTCCTCAGCAGAGCGTTGGACATGTTGGGCTCTTTTTCGTCTTCTTTTCTGCTACGTCTAATTCTTCTTCTTCTTCTTCTTCTCCGTCGAAACAAAAACAGATCACAGCAGACGCACTCACAAAAACTTTCACCCCTCTTCCCTCTCTCCTCTTCTTCACCACCACAATGAAAGCAGCGTTCTCCAAACCCAGGAGCTGAAAATTATATGTTTGGGAGTGTGTGTTCACAGTTGAAGCCTCTTCTCGTGGTTTCACACAAACACGTCCTCTGTCTTTCTCGAACTCACACACGTCTCTCCCCTGCAATGCTTGTTGGGAATGTCAGCGAAGCTCAGAGTGACTCCCTCCTCTTTCAGTTGGAGGCTGGGTTTTGAGTCATTACACTAACCCCCCTCCTCTTTTACACACTCACACACACCTCACCCCCCTCCCTCTGTCCTACATGTGGTTTTCATTGAAGAGCTCGAAGCTGTGGGGCCCAGCATCTCCTTCCCTTCTTTTTTTTTTTAGCTGCTTTTCTCTGTTATGTCGGGTCATGTGGTCTTCCCTGAGGGGGGGAATGAAAGACGATACCCCCCACCCACAGTCCCCCCCAAAGACAAGAAAACCAGAATTGAATCATCCCCGATCCCCTGCCCGACATTTCAATCTCCTTCCAAAAGATAAGCCGAAAGCAGCAGGAGGAAAACAAAGTGAACGGAGGTTTGTCGTTTGCTCTTTCAACTGCAGCCATTCGCTTGGAGGAAAAACTTCACTTCATCCAAATTGTATTTGGATGTACAGTTCAGTAGAGCAGGACTTGAGGTTTTGTTAGGCCCAAGGTTAAAAACAAAAACAAAAGATAAGGCTATAATCATCTCCTGGGACAACAATGTGATTCCTTCCCAAACAAAAACCCTAACTGAAGTTTCTGGAGAGGATCCGCAGCCTCTCACACTACATGATCTATGCAGCGACCTGAGTGGGCAAGGATGCTATGATGAAGCGTTGCATCGCTGATTGGCTGCCTGAACTTTGTCTATGGGGGAGAGATGCAGAGGTGGAAAAACACCAAAGCATGGCGAGTGTCCAGGAGAAGCAGCGTCAGTTCACTAATCAAATGATTGAGAATCTTAGCTCAAAACAAGAGGAGGCAGCTGGTTACAAGTTTATTTTATGCATAACGTTAAAAAAAAAAGTGTCACGCTTGGGTAGACAATTCAGTTTACAGCAGGGGATGGAGTTTTGTTAGCCTAGCTTAGGATTAAGACTGATTATTGGGAAAACAGCTAGCATAGTGCAGCCCAAAGTCAAAACAAAAAGACATTATAGAACTCCTAAGACCATTTCCCATGGCAGCCATTGAACATTTAACCTTTACCCATTATGAAAGATCTTTATAACCTTCTAACTTGTACTTGATTGTCTTCAAGCTAAGGTTGTTCGTCCATTTGCAAAACAAAATTAGTCTCTGTGGAGGATCTGCAGCTGCTCAGTTTCCAACATCAGTATCTATGCAGTGATAGAAGTGGTGGATTGTGATTGGCTGCCAGAATGTTGAACAGGAGGGGAGGCTACAGACTGGTTCAGGCCCCGTTTACACGTCAACGTTTTACTCAAACGGAAAAAAACGTAGTAACACATAGTATGCATGCCAGGCCTGTAGTTAACGATGTAACTAAAGTCTTTTGGTTGCCTCTGCTGAAGTAGAGGTGGGCTTATTATTATGTTGTGTATATTACATGTGTCTTATCTGAGAGCAGAAATGGAACAACAGATGCACATTTTGTTGAAAGGCAGTCAGCAGATTCAGCAGCACAATCACAACATGGTAGTCCGTCATCGTTACAGCTGTTTTCTGGTTCGCGCATGGCAATTAAAGGGTCCCACAATGAAAGGCAGAACGTGACGTCAACCTCAGGCTTGTTTACACAGCGACGGTGGCTACAGCATTTCAGAACAATTCCACTCTGGAGGTTATTTCAAAAAGTTTTCATTTTTCGTGTCGCTTCTGTGTAACCAAGAGGCAGAAATACCTTTGCGTTTCATCCTAAAACAGTTGTCGTGTAAACGGGGCTTCAGACGGATGCAGAGGCAGAAAAACACCAAAACATTGCAAGCGCATCAGTAAATCCAGAGCCAGTCCACTAATGCGAAATGTGAATCTGCATCCAAAACTGGTTTAAGTTTACTAAATGCACATGTGGAAAAAAAAAAAGCCATGCTTGCGTAGAAAGTTCAGTTTGGAGCAGAAGGTGGGGTTCTGTTAGCTTATCTTTGCAGAAAGAGGTAAAGTTGGGGTTGATCAGGGAAAGGAACGGATCCTGAAAGCATATTCCCATGGCAACTGCTGGTAGATTTAAAAGTATAACAAGATTCCTTTCACTAAAGAAAAAAAAAAAATTCTGAGCGTTGTTGGAGGGAGAGAGTGCAGAGAGATGCAGAGGTGGAAAAACACCAAAACATGTCGAGTTCTCCTGCAGAACCAGGAGCCAATCTGTGCCAGACCATAACTTCATTATTCTGTGGTTTCATGGAACTCAGGGTCTTGCAGTAAGTCAGCATTAAAAAAAAGAAATGAATCAAATGTTTCCTCAAGCTGCTCAGATTTTATCATGTAGTAAAACCTGGACAGGCTTCGAGCTGTGAGTTTACATCTGTAAACACAGCTGTGAAAACAGAGACGTTAAAGAGGCAGTTCACCTCTTAAATCTTCACAGCCTCTCCTCCGGTATCTGGTGTCTGCAGATAACGTTCAGCAGCAGAAACCAAACACAGGAGCGGAGAGTGAAGCAGCAGACGGGGAGTGTTGTTTCTCTGCTGATGGATGGAGGGGAGTTTGGATGAAAGACTGCGAGCAACATAGTCACTGATGCTTTTTAGGTTTTTAGATTTCAAAGAAAAGGCAGAATGAAGTTCTTTCGCAAATATTCACAAGTGCCGACTGCTTTTTTGTCCTGCTAATTAGCAGATTTGGTAGCAGAATTTTTCAGCAAGTTGTCGGATTGTCTCGTGGCTCTGCTTTTTATACTGATAAAAAAAAATGCACAGTGGGGTTAAATTTCACCCAGAATCAGTCATGTGACTCAAAATTTGAAGAAGTCACACAAAGAGGTTCTTTAGGTGTTTCTTTAGAGTCACACACTCAGCGAAACAAAACCCCAAACGAAGCTCTCACTACCTCTGATGGTGAGGTAATGAGTCAGCACAGAGCGCGTGGACCCACAGGGTTTTTAAAGACTTCACACACCTGGTCTCAATCAGGGATAATCATAATCACACACACACACACACACACACACACACACACACACCTGACTCTGCTCTGAGATGATCACTTCTACAAACTTAAGGAGTGAGCTTCCCTCATCTCAGTGTTTCAAAACCTGGATGTTGTTGCTTTGCAAAAACGAACTTTGTTCAACGAACATTTTTTTATTGAACACCAGAAAGTTTATTTAAAAAATCACAAATATTCTCAGACAGTTAAAATTTCAGTTCAAACAAAAGCTTTTAAAACCTAAAAGATCTCAGTGTTTGGTGCAGAAAACACTGAACAGAACACAGAATATAGAAAAAAAAATACAGAAGTTCAAAATGAGAAACTTTTTTAAATTTTTATTCAAATGAGGAATTCATCTTTTCTTATTTTCATTCAGTTTGTTTTTTCAAGTGTCCGAGTGTCAAGGTACTGCTGCTGTGCTTTAAAGGCCCCGAGCTCTGAAGGAGGGTGATTCATGCTTTGGATCCACTTCCCAGAATGCCCTTTTGTCTGACGTGCCACCAAGCAAGACCCACTGACACTCGAGGGGAGGATGAATGGTGATGAGTGGGTAACTGTAGCAACGGCAGTGTGTTGGAAATGGGAGGAGTGTTGAGGGGGCAAAGACATAAGGTTTGTTTGCGGAGGTGTGAAGAGCAGAGAGACGGTTTCACGACTTGAGAGCGCTCAGCAAGCAGTGGGTTCAGCCAAGCTGGAAGTCACGAGTGTGGAGGTTTAAATCAACCAAAACTGACTTTTCAAAGCACGTTTATTCTTTAAATTCATTGTGATGAAATGCAAAAGTCCAGAACGATCAGGACATTCACCCTCTCTGGGATCGATGACCAACTTTTTGGCCATCTTTGGCAGCTGTTTGTATAAATGACTTCCCACTTGACTGAGCATTCTTGCTAAGCTAGGCTTATAACACCTGGACTCCAGTTCTTCAGTAATGTCAAAATGAAAAACAGTATCAACTAACACTGTCGGTTTGTGGGGTATCAGTATGTCTTACTAAGAAACATAAATACACTTCAGACTCTTCCCGTCACACACATACCCCCTTTTCCATCAAAAGAAAGTTGATCGGTGCCAGTGCTTGGTTGGTTCTAGTCATTTTATTCCTAAGAACCGGTTCGGTATTCTATCGGCAAGGAGCCAAATTAGAGACACGTCATTGCGTCACGGTAAAATGTCAGTACGTCACCGCATACTGTAACAAACTTGGGGGGTTGTTGGTGTTAGATAATGGGGATGTTGCTGTTAGGACGAGTTATTGTGTGCTTGAGAATCACAAGGCTCAGTGAATGCATCACCAGTGACGAGATGTTCAGCAGCCAGCGTCTGTTGGGTTTTTCTGCTTGAAGTTGTGGGACGTGTTCGTAAGAGAGTTACACCGAATAGAGTTGTTGTTTTGTTGCCGTGGTTACGGCCAACAGCAACTGGTGTTGAGGGTTTCGATAAACCATTAACATCTAACCTGGAAGTTTGGAATGAGAAACTCCAACAAAATAACAGACGACTCAGCATTTCTTTCTAGAAATGTCTTCTCCACAGCCAATCGCTTGTCACGGTAACCCCGCTTCTTGCCGCTGACGTAGTCGATACTTCGTTCTAGCTCAGCAAAGAGTTGGTGCTTGCTAAGCACCAGTTATTAGCACCTGGAGCCGGTTCTTTGTGAGGGGAAACCCAAAAAACTGAAACATTGCTAACCCAGGTAATAGCACTGGCTCTGTTGAAAAGGGACAACAGAGAACTCAGATGCCATTGATGCCTTAACACGGATCAAACTGTTTGCTCTAAAGACAGAAAACAGACATAAAAAGAGGCTCTAACTTTTGCAAATCTTGACCATGAAAAAGGAGCCACAGTGAAGCAAATATCACAAAAACACAGACAATATTTGTAGGTTTTTGGCATGGGAAACTTTGAGGATACACTGACGACTCTGTGGTTTTTGTATGTCAGTTGAATTATGTTAATTCCAGCAACATTAATAATTTTTGTTACTTGAAGGACTTAAAGATATAACCCTTAAAAACAAAGTTATTGCTCAAGTTAAATTGCTTAAAAAACAGATTATTAGCGACTCTTCCATGTAGAAATCTGATAACAGAAAATATGTTGCTAACTCAGAGACTTCTTCGTTTGTATTCAGCAACTTTTCCTTTAGCAACACTTTCTTAAATGAGTGACAAGTGACGACTCTAGCAACGTTTCTTGATGTTATTGGCTATTTGAGACTCTGACGTGAACAAGTGTCATGGCGAGTGCTGCCGTGGACCCTCCCCTTTCCTAAAGCACTCACAGGCGGCTCGGTCCTCAAGCAGCGGACCCTTCAAGCTGGGATCCGTGCAGGTGATGTGATCTTACCCTGTTTTGAATTCTTTAGGGTGTTTTTTTGTCTCTTCCTCTTTTTATGCAATTTACATAAAGATGTCGTTAAGTAATTTTTAGGACAGCCAATAGAAACTCTTCTTCCTCAGGAGTCGGCAAAACTGGTGAGAATTTATCATCATGTTGGTTTTATAATATAACATGAATTATTTTAGAATAATTGATGTTTTTAACAAAATCCAGAAATATTATTGGGAATAAAAGCCAAACTGCAACAACAGCAGAGTCCAGAGTGACAGAAGTTGAACTTTTATTTCAGCACAAAGTGCTTCTGTAAATCCTGCAGGCTCAACCTGTAATGAAGTGAAAGAGTTTGAAAGGTTTTAGAAGCACCTGAAAGTCTGCTCTGCTTGTTTAGCTGAAGTGGGATTAAAGCTGGGCTCCTCTAGTTCTGAAGAGCGGCTCGTTCACTCCCTCAGGGAGGAGAGGAGAGGTCAGAGGGAGGAGAGCTGCTGATCCGTGTGACTGCTCGGGGAGTGTTGACCTGAAACCAGAACGTGTTTCTGCTTCTCCTCATCACCTCCCACTCGGAGCTGCTCCTCTCCTCGCCTGACACCGAGGAACAAGACGCCACTGATCAGTGAACGTTAAAAAGCTTTTTGTGACATTTTTATCATCTCTTTACGTTTCTGAACTTTAGGATAAAGATGCCCCCCAGATCCCCTCCTACGTGCAGAAATGTTCATGGGAATCAAACCTCTCACCCTGACTGAAGAGGAGCAGCACAGAGCTTCATTGTGCTGCTGTTAATATCAGCAGGCGGATTGAGTTTCAGATTCTTCTGATGATTAAAACGTGCAAACAAGCAGGAGAGGAGCTGACGTGGAGAAAGAGGATCTGGTATCATAAAGATCTGAGGCTGAAGACGAAAGAGAGAGATCTGTTTCTGTCTGTAGCTTATTACAGCACGGTGACATAAATCATTGAATATTTTGTGCAGCTGATGATCCTCTGGGGTGTATCTTGGAGAACATGATCGCCGCCTGTGGCGGTACATGAAGGTGGTTTCTGTGAAAACAGATCTGCTGACATCCGGCTCATAATGAAACTTTTCTTAAGGAGAAAATCTTTCATCTGTAGTCTTTTTTCTTTACTTTCACCAAACTGTCAGTTTTTCTGCATTCAGGAAAACATTAAACAAATGATCTGAGCTGACTTTGACTTTATAAGTCAAGAAGGAAGTTGGGATCTTTTTAAAGAGGTGGTATTCTGCTTTCCTATATTTTAAATTTGGATGTCGAGAAACGATGCAGGATCTTCAAATTAATTGTGTCCCTGAATCCTTCTGTGAACTGATCAAAACGGCCAAGAAAAAGCACGAGATCCTCACGACACATTAGCTGAAATAGTAAACTCATCACATAAGGATCTTCTATTTGGTTTATGACACATCCGAAGGACGGGTCTCAAACACCAAGGTCTGCCCATAGCTCCGCCCTTAGAGAGGCTTTCAGATTCCTGACCAATCAGAGGGGAAAGGGGTTCGTGGAGCAGGGAGCCTTAAAGAGACAGCTGTTAATACGAGGTGCTTCAGACAGAGGATGAAATAAAGGTTTTCTAAAACATGAGAAAAATAATGATTTTTTTGATCTGTGAGTCATGCAAAGCTACTACAGAGGGCATTAAAGGGACAGACAAAAGCCTTAAAGAAGCACAACACCCCCTCTTTAAAGGGACTGTGAGGACTTTCAAAGTAACCTTGAAGAAGTCTCACACAAATCCTGTTTAACCTATATTCAAACACAAGATATTTATTGTTCAAATTGATAAACTTTGTTTTTTTTTTTTGTAACTATTCACTCATTTTGAATTTGATGCCTGCAACACATTCCAAAAAATCCTGAGACAGGGTCAAAAAAAGACTGGAAAGGTTGAGGAATGATTGGGTTTATAAGGAGCATCCCTAAAAGGCTCAGTCGTTCACAAGCAAAGATGGGGCAAGGTTCACCACTGTGTGAACAACTGCGTGAGCAAATAGTCCAACAGTTTGTGAACAATGTTTCTCACCGTACAATGTCAAAGAAATGATGTATTTGATCATCGACAGTCCATAATATCATCAAAAGATTCAGAGAATCTGGAGAAATCTCTGCACGTAAGCAACAAGGCTGAAAACCAACACTGAATGCCCGTGACCTTTGACCCCTCAGGCAGCACTGCATTAAAAACCAACATCATTGTGTAAAGGATATTACCACGTGGGCTCAGGATGACTTCAGAAAACCATTGTCAGTTAACACAGTTCATCACTACATCTACAAGTGACAGTTCAAACTCTACCATGCAAAGACAAAGACATATATCAACAACACCCAGAAACACCGCCGGCTTCTCTGGACCCGAGCTCATCTGAGATGGACTGACGCAAAGTGGAAAAGTCTGCTGTGGTCTGACGAGTCCACATTTCAAACTGTTTTTGGAAATCATGGACGTGGTGTCCTCCAGGCTAAAGAGGAAAAGGACAATCTGGATTGTTCTCAGGTCAAAGTCTCAAAGCCAGCATCTGTGATGGTATGGGGGTGTGTTAGTGCCCATGGCATGGCTAACTTGACCATCTGTGAAGGCTCCATTAATGCTGAAAGGTACATACAGGTTTTGGAGCAACATATGCTGCCATCCAAGCCACGTCTTTTTCAGGGACGTCCCTGCTTATTTCAGCAAGGCAATGACAAGAAACATTCTGCACGTGTTACAACAGTGTGGCTTCGTAGTAAAAGAGTGCGGGCACTAGACTGGCCTGCCTGCAGTCCAGACCTGTCTCTCATTGAAAATGTATGGAGCATTATGAAGCACAAAATACGCTCAAGAGCAGGATGTCGAATAAAAAGTGTAAAAAGTGATTAACACGAAAAGTAAAATGCCAGACCTTCTTGTTTGCACAGCCTGTGTCCCAAATGACAAACAAGACTCAGCCTGTCATTTATAAAACCAGCAGTATTTTTCCTAAACCACAGGAGTGAAGCTTTCTTGGAAGTGATGATCACGCCTCAGAGACAGACGGACTCTGGGGGGATTTTAACCGACTTGAAGAACAGAGAGGAGTGAAGTTAAACCATGTTTGTGTATCGCTGCGCCTCCTCCAGGTTTTATGACCTGGAGTCAGGATGGCTTTTATGGCAGCACGGTTATTTCACAGCCCCCCCACCAGGAGCTTTACAGCGTGAGGAGACGTGTTGAGAGCAGAGATGCAGAGGTGACTTAACCATCGGATGGAAGAATGCAGCAGAGAGGAGGAACAAAATGTCCCGCAGAGTCAGGTTAACCAGGAAGATACAGGAGATGAAATCAAAAATAAAAACGTTTTGTGTGTTTAAAGACAGAGCGGGAAATACTTTGAGAATGAGTTTTATCCACTTAAAGCATCAAAAACCTGCTCCTCCTTCAGGTCCGATTCACGAAACAAACTGGGCTGATGTTCAAGTGCAAACACACCTACAAAGCTCTTATTGAAGGGATCAGCTGTTAGCATCTCTGCTACAAAGAGTTACAGATACTGGAGGATGGACATATTCTGTCCACATACAGATGAAAGGAAGGAGTCCACCTGTCAATCAAAACACCAACTAATACTAAACTTTTACAGTTAACTAATGTCCCCAAATGTCCCCATTATCATACAAAGAAAGATTAGCAATAGAGACATTTCAAAATTAGGCCTGGTGGGGATGAACTCACTTCTGGAGCCAGCCTCAAGTGGACACTAAAGGAACTGCAGTCTTTGCACTTCTGCAATTTTATTTTTTTTTTTTTTGTAATACTGGAGGCTTCTGCTTTGGTTTTTAACTGCGTCAACAAAAAAGTAACTAACGTGACTTCATTTAAAGCACTTTTTATAAAAGTGAGAAAAATAACACTAACATAAAATAAAGTTAGCATATTAGACCCCCCAGTTCATATACGAGGTAAAGACCTTAATATAAATGGCAATAAGGATCTCAATGAAGAAACAGAATAAGTAATAATAAGTAGAATAAGATTTCATGACACAAGATCTAAAAAAACCTAAAGAAAGAAAGAAAGAAAGAAAGAAAGAAAGAAAGAAAGAAAGAAAGAAAGAAAGAAAGAAAGGAAGAAAAAGATACTGAAAGATTGAAGCGGTAAACAGAATGAAGTGTGACGCTGTTTGATTATGAGTTCTGAAAAAATATTTTAAAAATAATTTAATGAATAAAAAATATAATATTTCAGAATAAATAAAAAATAACGCTAGATTAAAGTGATTTGACTTTAAAATATTGAACTTTGAACTTGTTGAATAAATAAATAAGGAAGAATAAAACAACTGTCCTGAATTCAAAAATCTACAATAACTGTTAGGAAAAAAAAAAAAAGGGACTCCAATCCACCAGCTTCTCCGGTCCCCCAAACCAACAAAAAACTACTCTGGTAAATTTTTAAATGGTGATTTATTGACTCATACCAGGACCCAGACACCCAACAAACCAAAGACAACAAAAATAAATAAATAAATAAATAAATAAATAAATAAATAAATAAATAAATAAATAAAATATACAGAGAAACAATAGAAGAAGTGATCAGAAAAAGTTCCGGTAACAAAATGCTTCTCAAACAAAGAACCAACTCAAAGCCAAAAAACACACAATTTTCAAAGTTAATTAATGGACTAATGAACAAAAACATTAAACACAATGTAACAGATTTTAAAGGCAGAGAAAGTAGGCTTCTGTTGCCGCCCTTGCTACAGACATCAGCCGGCTTGGAAGGGGCCACCCCGACATGGTCCAATAACGGCAGCGCCTGGATCCCAAACGAGCCAATCAGCTCCTCCAGCAAATTCCCGATCTCTCGCACAGCAGCAACAAAGATGCTCACAGATTAAAGAAGAAGAAAAGTAAATACAATACAGCCGAGGCCGTAACAGTAACTTTGTAGCATTTCAAACTTGTTTATTACTGCATGTAAAGATTTTAGTGAGCACCCAGTGGGAGTCGGCTCACTTTTCATGCAAGCCTCGAGTGGACACATAATGAACTGCAGCAACAATGTCTTTAATGGAGTTAAATCTCAACTCAGTTTCTCAGTTTTGTGTTTCAGAATCATTTTAGTGCATGATCTGCTGTTGAAACCAACTCTTTCTGAGCTCTCTTGAAGAGGAGTCTTCCAAATGAACTCCTATGGGCTCTCTGCCCGCCGTAAAACCTGCAGGAACCAGATGTGGACGCCAGATTTGGTTGCATTTTAGGACTGCAGTGTTCAGGGAGCGTGCTCTGCAGAGAACCTTCTGAAGTGCACGATTTAAAAAGAAATCAATCATTCTTCATTCATAGACGACAGAAATAAAGAGCACGGAGAGGCTGAGGCTGAACAGACATCGCTAGAGTCTGTGTGCAGAAAGTGAAACCATACGGCCCTCAGGGGCAAACCAGGAGAGTTAATGAGATTTTGAGCAGGCACTAAATGTAACAACACTCCCTGAACTTTTACGACGACCTCCCTCCGGCTGGCTGGCTGGACCCAAGAAGGACAAATGAGTTTACAGCTCGGGTCGGTTATTAGCGTGTGCTCAGGTGACAGTCATCAGGTCTTAGAGTCTGCAGCATGATGACATGATGGAAAATTAGCTGATTTGCGCTGCACACAGAGGGAGATAAAGATGATAAAACTCACTGTATATGTGTGTGTGAGTGTGTGTGTGTGTGTGTGTGAAAGTGGAAACACTTTTCATTTTGAACAGAAATCGCTGCAGTGGAGCCAAATTCTGCAACATAAATTCATCCACACACCCCAGAAGTCTTTTGAAACAGCATGAAAGCCGTAGATCCACCTCAACAGATTTATATTTCACAGCATGTACAGGTTCAGACTGGACCACTGCTGCGTCCCAGAGTACAAAAACAGCTCAAATACGCCCCCTACTGACTGAAAACCTGCATCTCTACAGACTCTATAGCTGACGGGACAGAGGTCCTTTAAACATCTTCACCTCCTGTCAGCTGTCTTTGAAACTGCACGGGATTCTCCGCTCTGGAAGGATTTAAAATAAGATGATAAATATCCTTTTAGTGTTGATTTAATTTAATTTTGACCTGGTTTGAAAGAGAAAAATATAGGAATCAGTGTATGCTTTGAAAATAAAGAGCTTTCACCCAATTCAGCCTTGACAACATCTAAACAAACTAAGACGAAGAATAACCAGAACAAAAAGCCGAACTCTAACTCATGCCCTCAAAATGACTGTCGTTTTTAAATCAGGCCATGTGAAACTGACCAGTGGAGCATCGTCTCATCTTACAGCAGATAAATTTAACCTGCCTCAGTTTTAAGGGATCCATGTTGGTAGAAGAGGAAACCTCGACCCTTGACCCCTGACCCATGTGAGGTCACTGGCTACTGTTAGCCTGTAGCTCCCTCTGTGTGCCTGACGGTGTATAAATCTCTGCATGAAGATGTTGAACAGGCAGAACAAAGAAGAGTAAATGATTTTCCTCTGTTCGTCTGCAGCTGTTAAAGTCCTGATGCTTTTGTTTCAGTCCAGGTTCATGCTCCTGCTGCTTTTTAACATCTTTACAAAGTTCTGAATCAAGAGGCATGGATGGAACAACGGCCGGAGCCAAAGTCAAAACTGGAGCAAATTTCAGTAAAACATGAGAAACAACATCATCAAACTGTTAAAGTGGTATACATCCTGAGGAATTAAAAATCTAAAGTGTGCTTTAAACTGTCCTTTCAGTAAGTTGTGATCTTGCGATCATGACAATTTACGCAAATTCTACCAGTTCCTGAGCATTCTGGGCGACCCTGCAATTATGTCCAAAAATGCCTCAGATTTACCAACAAATACTGAAGCTAACGGCCGAGGAGGTGATAATGTTCTGCAACACTGTGGTGGAACACAGACGGAAATCAGTGAGAAACACTTTTCTACTACAAAACACACAAAACAAACGAGACGGATCACAGAGACAGGCTGCATGCAGTTTACCTGAAACAAAGGGTGTGTGAGTGTGTGTGTGTGTGTGTGTGTGTGTGTGTGTGTGTGTGTGTGTGTGTGTAATAATGAAGGTTTTTTTTAACAGCTTCATACTAAATGAATGACTTTTGAATGTGTAAGGATATTAGATGAAGAGAGAGAGTAAGATAGAGAGACTCTGAGAGACTCAGAAAGAAAGAGAGTGAGAGAGAGAGACTCGTAGAGACTCAGAGAGAGAGAGAGAAAAAGACTCCGAGAGACTCAGAAAGAGAGAGAGAGACTCAGAGAGAGAGGGAGAGAGAGACTCGGAGAGACTCAGAAAGAGAGAGAGAGACTCAGAGAGAGGGAGAGAGAGAGACTCGGAGAGACTCAGAAAGAGAGAGAGAGAGAGACTCGGAGAGACTCAGAATGAGAGGGAGAGACTCAGAGAGAGAGGGAGAGAGAGACTCGGAGAGACTCAGAAAGAGAGAGAGAGACTCAGAGAGAGAGGGAGAGAGAGAGACTCGGAGAGACTCAGAAAGAGAGAGAGAGAGACTCGGAGAGACTCAGAATGAGAGGGAGAGACTCAGAGAGAGAGGGAGAGAGAGAGACTCGGAGAGCCTCAGAGAGAGAGAGAGACAGACTCGGAGGGAGAGAGAGAGAGAGAGAGAGAGAGAGAGAGAGAGAGAGAGAGAGGGAGAGAGATAGAGACTTGGAGGGGGAGAGAGAGAGACACTCGGAGAGACAGAGAGAGAGAGAGTCAGAAAGAGAGAGAGAGTCAGAAAGAGAGAGAGACTCAGAAAGAGAGAGAGACTCAGAAAGAGAGAGAGACTCAGAAAGAGAGAGAGAGAGACTCAGAAAGAGAGAGAGAGAGACTCGGAGGGAAAGACAGAGAGAGAGAGAGAGCCTCAGAGAGAGAGAGAGAGAGAGAGAGAGCCTCAGAGAGAGAGAGAGAGACTCAGAGCTCTTTTATTCTCACTGGATCGTGTTTCCTTTGATTTCAAATGAACTGTAATTTTTTAAATAAAATTGTAACTAGTTTTGCGACTTTTGCTAATTGCTGCAGTTTTGATGCAGAAAAACATTCAAATAAAACCCACATTGCAACATGTATTGCAATTTTTTCTAAAAGCTGCCGCAAAATCAGCGATTTTAGCAACAAACCCCAACAGTCTGCAAAATCCTGGAGGGCCTGTTGAAACACATGGTGAAGTTATACTTTGCTTCTGCTGTGTTGTGTCAGTTTAGTCTTGAGCTTTCCTTTGCATAAAGAAACTGCAGATGGAGTTTTTCTTAGGATAGGAGGGTTTTCAGGTTACACATTTGGAAGTCTTTCAGTTTGTTTTTCTTTAGGTTTATAATCTGCAGACAGCTGCTGAAGGAACAAGTAGAGGTTACAGTTAAAGGGGCACTCATTAGACCCATCACCTCATATAAAGTAAAAAAATTGTTGGGGGGGGGGCACACTTATCAAAGCACAAATAACATCCTGACTAGAATCCACATAATAAAGCAGCATGGGAATGAGAAGCTATGGATGCAAAATGCAGGAAGCAGCAGGAGGTGAATATCAACAACGTGCAGGGCATCCATAAGAAACATCAGAAAAGAAAAAGAAATTGCAAAGCATGCAGGGTAAAAAAAAAAAGAAGCAGCATTAGGTTATATTAATAAAAGACTCCAGGCAGGACTAAACAAAAGCAAAGCATGTTTTATCACAGGGAACAACATAAAAATGTGCAGGAAACAAAAGAACAAGGCCGAACCGTGCTGAATGACCACAGTCCACCTCCCCACAGTCTGTCAGAGCTTTGCATGGTTACCTTTTGTACACACATAATCTTCAAACATCTAAAAACATATCTGGAAACATGCTTTTCATCAATATAACACTATGAATTCTGCAAAACCTCCACATGAAGTCACTTTTGACCCAACCAGAAGTTTTTAGCCCAGCTGTCATGTGACTCAGAGAAAATGCTGCGGGTTTTTTTTTTTTTAAAGGGACACTTGGTGAAGTCACAAGATCCAGATTTAACTCTGAGGCGTCTCCTCACATTCCCCTCCAGAGACCCGAGAGGATAAAGTTAGCTGCTGAGGAAACTTAAGAGACCCCCCGCGGCCTTGGGGCCCCCAGCAGGGCCGAAGTGAAGGCACCATACAAGGAGTGTGAGGGCAGAGTGTGTGTGTTTGTGAGTGTGTGTGTGTTGGCCCGTGAAATGTCTCTCCCTTCAGTGAGTCAGATGATTACAGAAGAAACTGTTCGGATCAACTTTTGTCTCCCCCAAAGAGACGTCACTGACCGTTAGCCTTTCCCACGGCGCCGCCATCTTGAAAAAAAACACAACCATTCACATTTAAAAGTCCTCTCTGTAACAAATCGAGACCCCACGGACTTTAGATGGGAATTAACACCGTTTGACACCATTTGGAGCCATCAGCTTGCAGCGGCTGTGCTTCTTCTCTGTATGCGAGGGCAGGTTGGATAGTGCCACCTACTGTTTGGGAATGTTTAAGCACGACGTAAATAACGTTGAGCTCAAAGTTTTAGATTCTCCCATCATGCCATCCAACAGGTGTCAATATTGTAGCTTTACAGTGTGTTCAGGGAGTATTTATTTATTTATTTATTTATTGCACATTTAGAAAATTAAACCTGAAAAAAAATTCATAATCATTGGGAAAAATAATAAACAAACAAAAACAGTAACTTCAGAAAATCTATACAATGAACCTGATATTATCTGGAAAAACCTGATGACAATCTATCTAAACGTGTATTTAAAATCAGTGAATTTCTTCCTTATATTTTCTCTTTTACTAGACCACACACAGGGTAAAGTCCAGACCAGAGATTCAGCTCACGACCCCCAAAATAGTTTTTCTGGAGCTGGGCGACCCCCTGCTGTGGGGGGCCAATCCAAAAACAGATAAAAGTGATCAAAAAGACAGGATAGGCATAAACCAGACTATCTATGGGCACATTTTGCTGTGTTTATTTAGTTCATATATTTGTACAATAATGGCTGAAAATGTGCTGTTGTAAATAGTTTTGAACTGTTGAAAGCATTTCGTGACCTCTCAGAGGGTCCCGACCCACACTTTTAGAACCACTGGTCCAAACCAGCACTTTTTGGATAAATCTCTCTACATTTATTCATTTACGTTATGTGTTTACTCAACAAGTCTGGTTTCACAATACAAGTTGCATGGAAACTATCTTCAACATGCATGTCCTGTTACATACGTGTTATCCTTTGGTTTCTCTGGAGGTGTTTTGAAGCCCAAAGATGGCGGCCTCCGAATCAGCCTTACTCCTGCTCATGTTGACACTGTCAGGAGACTTGAGACCCACCTCAGCTCTACTTCTTTGCCTCAGGCCAATTACAAGACTTTTCTGAATAGCTCTGTAGCCTTGATATGATTTTTTATTTTTTTAAATCCCTGATTTGAGACCGCACCCAGGCTGTAAAATGTCCATTCCTGCCCTAAAAAAGGAAATCTAAACATGGATTGTAACATAGGACCTAATGGGGATCAACTCACTTTTGGAGACTGCCTCAAATGGCCATTTGTGGAACTGCAAATAATTCACTGCTTGTCTAGAAACACCAGAGCTTGTAGGAGCTTACAAGATTACAGGTACCTTGCTGACCTGGCAGACACTCCCCCTTGTTTCACTCCAGTCCAGTAGGTGGCAGTATTGAAAAATCAGATACTCAGAAGGCTGAATATTTTCATGTTAGTTTCATATAAGCATCGTGATTCAAATGATTTAAAAAGATGCTTTATTAAAGCTTTTATATTAAAGCTTCTATTTACTGTGAGACACAGAATCTGGCTGTTTATCGAACTATATTTACTGAGTTAGCTTGATATCCTTTTTTTCTCCCTTTTTTTTAAAACCAAAAATAAATAAAAAAATAATTGTGCAAAACTCTGATCTGCTTCACATGACCTGCAGAAAATTTAGATTAGACTCTTTAATTCAAGCTAAGGCCCCACAAAATTTTGTTTCCCCAGCGAGTATGTCTTCAGCGTGTAACGTGAGACAAAATAATGAATTAAAAAAATACTTACAATTAAAATTGATTACAAATACAGATAAACTTGTAATTGAAAATAATTATAATAATGATTGCAAACCAATGGATAGAAAAAAAACGAATTTGAATGGTTTCAAAAACTAAGAAAATATAATTTTTATGTCTGTTTTAAGCCAAAAAATAGCAAAAACTTTAGTCGTTTGTCCTTCAGGAGAATTCACCGGAAGCTTAATAGAAAAAAAGTGTTGCATCTATTTATACTGAGTAATTCTACACACATTATAGATTAAATTCACTATAGGAAGCATGTTTATGCTTATATTTGGGATTTTAAAAGGTGTGTAATTTACGTAAATTTTAAAAAAGAGTCAAAGATTATTTGCCTCATATGTCAACAGTGCAGCTTTGTTCAAGAAATAAAGACACAAAAACAAATCCCGGCTTTTTCTTCCATGTTGGACTTTATTGTTCTTCAGCATGACTCCGTCTTGTGTGTGTGTGTGTGAATGTTTGGCTACATGTGTGGAGTTTAAGACTTGGTGGTGTTTGTCAGTGTGTGAACCTGCAGAAACTCTCCACACGTCTCCCTCCCTAAACAAAAAAAAAAAAAAAAAGGGAAAAAAAAGGAATAAAATAAAATCCTCAAACAGAGCGACGCCTCCTTCTCAGCCACGCTAACCTGCTGTTGAAATGTCCGGATCAAACCAACACATCTGAGACACGTGGAGTTCGTACAAACAGAGAAAAATACAGCAGCAACCCCTTTACGCAGACTCGAACATCTTCTTCCTGTCAGCTTTGTCCTCAATGTTCTTACGCCAGTCGCCGACTGCTTCTGTGGGCTGCACACAAGAACACAAAAACAGAGTTTGACCACCATGAAGCGCTGCTGCAGCTGCTAACTTAAAGAAAAGTAACCTAAGAAACGGTGTACTCACCTCCTCTTTGACCTCCTTCTTCACCTGCTTCAGGTTGGCCCTCAGGTCCATGTTGACCGTGTGTTTGGAGCCCAGCAGAGCCTTCAGCATGGTGTCAGCGGACATACGTACTTTCTTCAGAGCGGGTTTCTTCACGCCAGCCAGGTCGACCACTTTGATCTTCAGGTCCTCAATCTGTGAGACGGAAACACTTTAGTTTCTTCCTCTCAGTAGAGTTCATCTTCATCATTTTTATTCCTTCAGGAGCAGAGAGTGTTTACCTCTTTATCGGCCTTCAACACCTTGGCCTCGATGTCGTACCGGTCCTCATCAATCTTGTCAATGATAGCCTGGAGCTTCTTGCAAGTTTCCTGAAGACATGAAAACACAAAACTCTCCTGGTAAATATACTGAGCGTAGATGTTGTGATATCCAATTAGATACATTTAATCTCAAACTAAAACTTCTATATTTTATTTCTTTTACACTAAATAAAGGATCAAATGTGGCGATGGCCTCTTAATGTCAACACGAAGCATCTTAAAAGCTTTTGCATTTGCCTAATCCTAAAATATAAGCAGGACAAAAAGGCTAATTCAACACAAAGAGATGCTAACAATGCTAATCATTTTGGCTATATGCACCTTACACCAAATCCACTGTCCCCTGATGATAGGCAGATATTATAAGCCTTAGCTAAAGCTAACACAGAAAGGCTAGTTTGTTTTAGCTTCCTCTAAGTTAACACAATACACTACGGTTTCGGTGAAGATAAATTAAGTTGAAATAAAGTGAACCGAGCTAGTGAAACACATGCTAGCCTAAACAGCTAGAATTAGATGTCAACAAAGAATTTGTTAGCTTCTTAATATCACATATTTCTCCTATGAACCAAGTGGGGTAGAGTTTTTTTATATATTTTCTAACAGATTTAGTTCAGAGCTACTTATTTTTAATGTCTAATTAAAAATAGCAACAACAACAAAGCAAATTCACATTTAAAGCTAGCTGGTAAATCAAAGCTAAAAACAAGATTGTCAAAACTCCTCCTGTTCCAGCTCTCAAAACTATTTTATTTGGTAGAATATAAAACATAAATTATTATTATTAGGGTTGTACACTAGCTTGTGAAACACACCAAGCTAAAACAGTAGCTGGAAATTTAGCGCTAACAAGTGTTAAACCTTTGTTTGGAGATAAATGTTTACCATTTTATGATTTCTTGAAATTATATTTTCTATTATATTTGATGTCTGGGTAAAAGTGGGATTTTTAAAAAGCTATTAAAAACTTATTTGTGTACCTTTTAGAATGATTCATGTGTTTTAATTATGTATAAAGAGTATTTTAAGTATATAAACATGAAAGAGTTTTGTGGAAGCCAGGCTAACACTTTCCCAGTTCTTTGTGCTAAAATAGGCTAATCTTAATCTGGATTATACTATCTTCAAATGGATCTGGAGATTGTACTTCTTCTTTTTATACATTTCTATGAAAGTTTGCCTTGTTCCTACATTTCCCATAATGCCTTTCAGCAACACCTGAGAATGATATCATTATGCGTGAACTTTTCTGAAAAGCTCAGCGTCTTTATATTTTTCTGTCTGTTATTCGGTGGTCCCGTCTCACCATGAGGGCGGCCTGGTCTCCGCTCATGTCTGGGGAGGGACAGTTTTCAGACATGTAGGCCTCCTTGGCTACAACAAGGTCCTTTTTCTCCTGTTCCAGCCAGTTCTGAGCGATCTGAAGGATCAGACTCTGCAGGACAAAATACACAACGAAACCGTTCATATTTAGTTTTATAGGTTCAGCACACTTTGATTTTAAACTTGAGTGTAGGACATTTGAAACCGGATGTGAAATGCAGTTTTAAGGCTGGATGTTTACAATAAACATCCTACTGTTTCATGTAAACATTGATTCTTCTTCCTGGATGGTTTGAAACGTGTGGAGTGGTTTGTTTACCTTCAGGTGATGCCTGCGGCTGGAAGTCAGCTTTTTCCTGTTTGGAGGAAAATTTATCAGATGAAAACCCTCTGAAAACACCTTTTTTACTCGTTAGAATATATACATTAAGGAAAGCTATTACAGACAGTAATCAGTTTCAGACTTACTCAGACATCTTGGTGTTTCTTGCGGTTCACAACCTGCGTAAAGACACACATAAAGGCCACACTGAGCTGAGGAAACATTCAATTTATTTTTGACCTTTGCTGAACACCGTACTTGTTCGTATCAGGATGTCAGTGTGAGGTTCTCTGAGATCAGCATGTTCTGACGAAGATGGACGGATGTGAATATTTGCCGTAATGTGATCTGAGGCCACAGCTGAAGAGCAGCGACGTTGACTGAACTAAACTGGGACGGTCGGGATCGGGTGTCACGTTTAGACGGTTTACAACCAGGTTGGGTTAAGAGTTAATTCAAAATATTCTCCAGGATGAGATCATCAAATAAAGTTCAAGGCTGATATCTTTTACTTTGAAATGTCAAATAGATGTTTGCTTGATTAGTTAATAGGATTCCAGTTTCACATTACTTCAGTGGCTTTAGAGATGATTTTACTGGGAGTCATCAAAACTTTAAAGCCAATCCATGTTAAAAAAGTCATGCATTTTTTTTTTTTTTTAGAAGAAAATCCATCCAGCGCTAAGTGAACATCTTCACCATGAATCAAAAATCTGCACCAAAAGTAGCGCTTCATTCCTGTTAAGTTGATTTGTTCAAGACATTTTAAATGAAAATTGTGACTATTCAGAACAAAAAACAATCACTTTTTATGAACCAGAATTTTACAGGTTTTTTTTTTTTTGTTTTTTTTTTACATTTTCAATTTTCTTGCAGCCAAACGATGTTTATCCAAACCAGAATCACTGTTAGCATCACATTTCACTTTCCAGGGACCTTCGTAGCAGAGCAGTTTGCCATCCAGAAAGTCTTAAATTCTCAAACAGTTTCAGGACCTCAAAACCTGCCACGGTAAGTCCCATAAATCTCCAGTCTGTCAGGAGAAGGTCAAATGTCAGAAATAAACATGTAGAAAGCGAGCTCAGGATGTCAGGATGGGTCAAAGGTGGAGAAACAAGCAGTTATGATCCCTCTTTAAACGAGGATTTTTAGAAACGCTCTGCTCGGAATGTGGCCGCACAGATTTCTGTTCCTCCTGCTGGTAAATCAAAGATGCTGCTCTCAGAGAAGCTGCAGTAAAATAATAAACAAAGAGATGAAATAAAATCAGATTTCTCACCTGCTGAGGAGGAAGACGAAGACAAGACACACTTGGTGGAAGAAAAGGAGACACTGCCAAAGCCACACAGTGAAAAATGAAATACGGTATATATGGTGGGTTTCGATGTCTCAGCAAAATACTCTGATCCTCTTTATGGAAATGGATTCCCCGGCAGACCAATGGGCCTGCGAGCTCCTGAAATACACCCAACCCAGCCCTGCTCTCAAACCGCCCTCCCTGTGAGCAACTTCAGACTCTCCTGAAGATCCACATTCAGTGTTTGAGTTAAATATAAAGACCATGAACGGTAAAAGCAAACACTGTAGATGTTTGAAACCCTTGAATTCTTTCAACCTCTTTATGAAACTGTTCTGATCATTGGCTTTAATCTTGTTCTAAGTAGTTCTTAATGCCTTTGATGTTGCTCTGTTTCTTTGATGTTGTTTAAATGGTTCTAAATGTCTTTGATGTTAGTTTTAAAAGCTTTAAGTTCCTTTGATGTTCTTGATGACTTTGTTGTTGTTTTTCTTAATTGTTCTCATTTGCCTTAGTGTTGTTCTAAGTTTGTTCTAATTAGCTTCGATGTTCTTCAAAGTTTTTCCCAGCAGCCCGTTGTTTTTGTTCTAAGTAGCTTCAATGTTCCTCGAAGCGATTCAAGTTTCATCAATATTACCGGTAGTTTCAGCCCAATCCACAACTTCATGGAAAGTTTTTGTTCTCTACGTATTCACCTTAAATCCAAACATAAACAAAGTTGTAGAACACTGAAAACAAAGGCTTTGCCTTCCAAAATGGAGATTTATTTTTAGATAGGGTAGATTAATCCAGATCTTGATGAAATATTCTAAAAATTCATTGTAACGCATTCAATATGTCTGCTTGGGGCTTCCAGACCTGAAGAAGAAAAAGTTAACTACTGGACTTTATCCAACTTCTGAAGGATTGTTTTATATTTTCCTGAAAATGGGCAAAAATATCAGTTTTAACTGTTTTATTCATCATGCTAAGCTAAGCGTACAAAAAGCAGATATCCATGTATGTATGCAGCTCTCAGGTGTGAATAAATAATTTTTAAAAAGTGTTGAACTTGCCCTTTAAGATAATTGACGAATGCAGTACTGCTGATCTTTTTAAAAAAAATCTAAATAATTTTTAGAATGTGATCATTATTTTCCTTAGCATTAGTTTCTTAGTCAGTATCTGAAACACTGACTTAAATTAAATAAAGTGTCGACTGGTGTCATGTGAACGTATGACGTTAAACATATTGGTTTAAAACAATAATTTCAGGGTTTCATGGAACCAGTTGACATAACTTTAATTAAAGTTCATGTTTCATTTTTCTTTTCGTGTGTCCTTTGAAGACATTGCTCTTAAATTAGAAACTAAAACATTACTTCAACCTTCCCTTGTTTTAGGCTTAATTCATCCAAGTTAGGGCTGAGAGAATGGATCAGGCGTAGAGATATTTACATCTTTTCTATCTTGAATTAAGTTATAATCAGTGAGGAATGACAAATAGTAAATATAAATATACCAAACCAATTTTTCCATATTCCAAAACATTTATTTCTAAAGACTCATGAAAAGCTTTACATGGTGAAATCATGTTTTTCTCTTTAAGACGTTTTTATCTGCGTACACAATGACCTGACCTTTGTTTCAGTTCAGTCTTCCACGGCGTTGACGGTATCTCAAAAACCAACCAAAATAACAAAAATGTGTCTAAACTCTCGTCCCTGTGTGTCCTGCTGGAACTCAGAGACACTTTCAGTCACTCAGACCTCAGGCGGAGACGTCTCCCCCCCCACTGTCCTCCTGGACGCTGCCGGAAACTCTTAAGAAGTCTCAAACATCTTCTTCCTGTCGGCCTTATCCTCGATGTTCTTACGCCAGTCGCCAACGGCCTCTGTGGACTGTGGAGAAGAAAGAAAACTCTAACATCACAAATATACTGACGCTACAACAGGATGCCTTTTATGTTTTTGTTTGGTAACTTTATTTTTCAGAAGCTCTTTTTGTTCACTAGAGGGTAAAAAAAAAAAAGAAACAATAATGATAAATTTCTGAGAAGAGTCTGATTCTCTGTTCAACAGTAAATAAGTTCCCGTCATTGTGTTAGACAAATCTCTTTGAGCCAGTTCGTATGATTAAAATAACTTAAAAAAAAAAAAAGATTTAATTTAATTTTTAGCCAGTTCTATTTTTTGCTTTCTCCCTAATTTTTTTTATTTATTCTGTAAAAACAATGAAAGAAAAACTGTCAAAGAAACAACCAGAAGTTGAGAAAGGAAGGGTATGACAATAACAAAGAGGGGTCAGATGAAGCAAAGAGGAGACGGACGGGAAAAGAAATAGAAAGGAAGTGAAATAAAACAAAGGAAAGAGAGAGAAATATAAACCTTTATTATTATTTTAACGAATCTTTAAATAGATACTAAGAAAGGAAAACGAAGAACTACTTTTTTTTTTCTACAAAAAGATTATGAAGGAGATTCAATGAACATATCTAAATACTACTTTTATATTTTATATTTTCATGCTTGGTCTTCTCAAAACTTTTTTTATTTCTGATGCTGTTACTGTTTTAATTTATTTATGTATTTATTTATTTACTTATTTATTTTATTTTATTTTATTTTAGCTGATTCCGTAAAGCCCTTTGATTTTCTTTTTGTATGGATGCTACTTTAAATATGAACTTCCTCATCTTTGCTGCTGTCATCATAAACACCACCACTAGGGGTCTCCACCTTATTAAGTATTTATAATGAACATGTGGTTTCATTATGCTCATGGCTCATACAGGCTGAATATGTACACTCACTTCAGAAACTGTTTGGAAACTGCTGCTTACAGTCATGAAAGTCAATCAGTCTATTTATACAATCACAACGAATGTTATCCTAAGATGTGTGAAGCATGTTCATACCTCTGAAGGGTGTGTTATAAACATAGACCCAACATTAAGACACTCTTATTGAGTGAGACGACACTCTTAGTTAAAGTGAAGAGTCTGTGTCCAAATCAAATCAAATCACATGAAGATTCTCAGCTTGAGGATCTGAAGGGACTAAACTTCAGGAAGCTGCGAGTTTAGCAAACTGACCAAGAAAAAAAAAAACTTTCAACCATCCGAACAGAAAGTTTCCTTTTCCTCACCTCCTCTTTGACCTCCTTCTTGACCTGCTTCAGGTTGGCCCTCAGGTCCATGGTCACCTTGTGCTTTCCTCCCAGCAGAGCCTGAAGCATGGCGTCAGCAGACATACGCACTTTCTTCAGGGCGGGTTTCTTCACACCGGCCAGCTCGACCACCTTCATTTTCAAGTCCTCGATCTGAAGGCAGAGAAACAGAATGTTTTTTTTAAAAAAAAAATCAAAAAAGAGGTCTTTTTAAACACATTAGGATTCACTTTTTACATTAAAATCCTTCAAAGATGATGGAAAAAAAAACAGACCAGAAACTCACCTCTTTGTCTGCCTTCTGCACTTTGGCCTCAGCGTCATACCTCAAATCGTCAATCTTGTCGATGGCAGCATGGAGCTTCTTGCAGATTTCCTTTTCGAGACACAAGCAGACAAATACTGTTACTACGCTCAGCATTTTAATGGTGGGAGTTAAAAGTCATAAAGGTACAAGAACTTTCAGATTAAAATCCAAAGCAAGACGTCCTCTCACCATGAGGGCGGCCTGGTCTCCGCTGACGTCAGGAGCTGGGCAGTTCTCAGTCATGTAGGCCTCCTTTGCTACTTCGATGTCCTTCTTCTCCTGCTCGATCCAGCTGGCAGCGATCTGAAGCATCAAACTCTGCAGAGAAGCCACAGAAATACAACATTTTAATAGAATGTTTTGGTATTCTGTCTTAGATAAATACAGAATACCAAAACAGTGAGGAAAACAAGGTTTTAATCTCACCTTCAGATGATGCCTGCGGCTGGAGGTCATTTTCTTTCCACTGAGGAGAAAAAAGATGAGACGATATCAAGACAGAGGGAAGTTATCACACAATATCTCTTTAGGCATCTAATTTGGTCAAAAAGAAATTGGACATTACATGCCACCAATGTTTTAGACAGCTAAAATTTAAAACAGCTAAAAAGCTAGCAGCTTGTTAGCCTCGCCTAGCATAGAAAAACGGACAAAGCAGAGACAGCTAGCCTGGATTTGTCAAACCATAACCATAATCTTTAACCATCATCCAGTTACTTACTGGTAAAAAGTTTCGAAGTAAGTAACCAGTTAACTGGTCTGTTTATGTTACAGAGAGAAATTAGTTAGCCTAGCTTAGCATTAAGACTAGCAACAGAGGAGAAGAGCTAGCCTGGCTATAGCAGTTGGGAAATAAAACTGTCAAAAATTATTTACAAGCTGGCTAATTAACAAGGTAATAAATAATTACAGCCAGAAGTTAGTTAGCTTAGCTTAGCTTAGCTTAGCTTCAAGGAAAGAAACTGAGGAGTATAGCTTGGTTTGGCTATGGTTGTCAAAAAATATTGAAATGTTTGCTTATTAACATGGTTTTTACTATTATCCATTTGTTTATTTCTTTTATTGTCTTTGAGGGTTTATAAAAGCACTTTATAAATAAAATGTATTATTATCATCAATTATTTGTTTACGGCCAGCAGGTGATTAGCCTAGCTTAGCATTAAGACTGGCAATACAGGAGTATAGCTAGTCTTGCTACAGTTGTTGGAAAATAAAACTATCACAAACATTTTTACTAGCTTGCTCATTAACATTTTTCTCTGGTTGTTTTGTTTTATAGCTAGCTGGTAGCTAGCTTAGCTTAGCATTAAATATAGAAACAGTGGAGAGTAGCTAGTCTTGCTATAGCTGTTGGGAAATAAAACAGTCAAAACATGTTTGTCAGTCTGCCTACTTCCATGTTTATTTATTTTTTCTTATAGCCAGCAGGTAGTTAGCCTAGCATCACTTTAAGAATAGCAACAGAGAAGAATAGCTAGCTTTGTTATGGTTGTTGGGAAATAAAACAATCAAAAATATTTATAAGCTTTTTTAACAAATGTATTATTATCATGATTAGATTTTTAAATTAAGCATGTAGTTAGCCTAGCTTAGCATTAAGACTAGCTTAATAGATGTTTGGCAATAGAACCGTCAAAAAATATTTAAAGCTTGTTTATTAACATTTATTTTCATTTTTACAGCAAGCGGGTAGTTAGCATAGCTTAGCATACAGAATGGAAACTGAAGAGATCAGCCAACCTGTATTTATTACAAGCTATCAAATCTAGCATCGACTTCAAGAGCTCATTTTTATGTCTTTTTAAAGGCTAAGCTAACAATAGCTAGCCCTGCTCAGCATAAACAAACTATAAGAGGAAACGACAGCCTGGCTTTGTCTCGTCAGTCATCAGCTTATGTTTAAGGGCACATTTTGTTGAACCTACTGCTCACAACTTGTTAGCTTATTATATTTACCAAACACTCGATGTACTAAGAGTCGGCTCTCTCAGGAAACGGTGGCTGATATAATTGGGATGTGACTTACTTGCTCTGTATGTGCAGCTGACAAACCTGACGGGAAGAAATACATCCCTGCTCTCTGAAACTTTGGTTTAAGATTTAAGGTGGTAAAATAGTTTGAAACCATATGTTACATCCCGCTCTATCAGGTTTCTTCACAGACATTCCTGCAACACTACAGCAGCTGTCACATGAGGCTAAAGGCTGACCTTCACACTGTACTGCAGCCTCCACATGTGCTCAGATCAGTTTAGACGCATTTCAGACACACCGGGAGCTCCATTAGTCCACAGGACTGAGCTTTATTTGTTTGTTTGAGGATTTACAGTTGTGCTGTCTAAGCTTTTCTGAAGATTATCAGCTGTTTTAAAGTTATGTCTCTCTGTGGTGTCTTAAAATGTTCCAGAACTGGCATCTGAAATGTCTTAAATTAATCGTAAATTCACCAAAATAAAGCGGGAGTAACAGAGGACGATTGAGAAGAAGTTAAACAAAAATAGCAACATCAAGAAGAAAAACAAAAGAATAAGAGCAGACAGAAAATAATAGGCAGCGGAATAAGTAGAAATAGAGGCAATAGAAGTACAACAAGTTATAAAAGAAGCTCAGGATGAAGTGATAGAAGAAAAAAGAGAGGAAGCATCAGTAGAAGGCAGGAAAAGGAGCCGTATGAGACAGAAGGAAAAATAAACATCTGGAAATCTTTGGATGTTTTTTTTTTATCAGCAGCATATTTGGAAAGACGCTTGAATAACGCAGCTCATATATGAGATATTTCACTCTATTGTACAGAAGTTGATCTGTGTGTGGATGAGTCTTGTTAATGATGTGGCATCCTTTGCTTCGGGTGTTAATGTAAGCGGGTCGTGAGTGACATACTAAAGTATCTCTCTCTGATCAGGAAGGAGGCAGTTTACTTTGCAGGTGTTGCTAATGTGTGGAAGATAAATTATGGTGATAGAAGAATGAAAGAAGTGAGGCATAAATAGAAGAAGAAGTGGAGGAAGAAGCAGCAGCGAGACGTCGGAGGAGTCAAGAGAGGAGAGAGAGTAACACTGGTGGTCAAAGTAAAATGAGAAGTAAGAGACAGGAGAAGAACGAGAGAGAGAGAGATGTAATGCTGACAGTATTTAAAGCTCCTGTTGGGATTTTTTGGCTCCCCTTGTCAACAAAGATTTAGATGTGACTTCTAGCTGATTTTGTCCCCCACATGCAGAGACAGAATGTTTTGACAAAAAAAAATCTCATCCTGCTTTCTTTAAACAGTCAAATATCGAATTTCATCTGCTCTGACACCTACCCCCTTACAGTGGTTGCAGGTTTTAAAGGTTACAATCGAAAAAAAAAAAACTTTCATTCCTGTTGCTGATGGTTTTATTTGTAGGTCAAGAAAAAGCATCACTTTCTATTCAATCTGTTAAATATACCGTTAAAATATTTCAGAGGGAGCTTTAAACGTGTAGAAATAGAAGAGAGAGACGCATTCATAGAGGTAGAATGAGAAACACTAGATGAAGAGATAAGTTAGATGTTAAATTAGGAAAAGGAAGATATGAAAGGTGTAAAAGCAGAGGAGGGAGAAAAGGGGGTGAAGAAAGAAGATGGAGGAGGAGGAAGGGAGAAGGATAAAAAGATGAGGTGAAAAATGAGGGAGAAGAAGAAGAAGAAATACTCACTCAGACATGTTGGCGGTTGTTGCTCTTCACACCCTGTTCAGAGACAGAAAACAGTCATCAGTTAAACACGAGCAGACAGGTCACAGAAAGCTCTCTGACCGTCCACAGCTGATCTCCACAGGTCCGGTTCCCTCCCCGGTTATCAATCAGTGACCTCTGACCTCCCCGCAGGAAACACGATACGCTTCACTATCATGGAAAACCGGCTGCCAGCGATCACAAACCGGCTAATTTTGGACAGGCGGGGTCAGGAGCAGGGGAACAGTTGCCCCTCTGAAGACGTTCTGCCTGGAATTCAGCTTCTTCCAGCGAGCCAAAGATCTGAGCACGAAATGCCACCGGCAAAGGCTCCAAATGCGGCGCTAAGCACGCGGTGAGAGCCGTTAACACCAACTCCAACATCCCGGAGGCATGCAAACAGCGGGCCAACAGCGAGGCGAGGCCAGAAACGGCTTCACACCTCAATTTAAAAGATTAGAAACGATTAAAACGTATAAATAACTTCAGCAGAGAGGCTGGAAAGCCCGAAGCAGATCATCTTAAAGGCTTCACGAAATATTCTGTTTACATTTGAGCTTTTTAAAGGTATCGTCAATAACTCAAACAAAATCCCAAAACTTCAACTCGACTTAGTTTGATCACCTCTAATGACAACGAGCATCGAGTTACGACCAAAAGAAACACGATAAATTCAATCAATACCCAAATATTCATCTGAAAGAAGCAAATTCAACAATTTGTGAAGAAAACTGGATCCATGCATCCTTTGGTAGAGTTATCTCAAAATTTAATTTGTCCCAAATATTGACAAAAAATGTTAAATATTTTTGAATTCTTTCAAAAACTTTCACTGAGATTAACAGAATCAGAAGAAGAATTTTAGTCAAGAAATTCAGCTTTATCAATGATTCTCATGAAATAAATTGTTTTATGCCGTAGAAATATTTTGGTTTTTTACATTTTTAAAGTTAAAGTTTTGGAAGTTTCCTTGCTTTTTGTTTTCACTTGTGAGATCAAGATCTCCAAACCATGCAAAACTTCCTGTAAACAAAACAAGACCAACAATCCAAAACAAACCCCGCCGGGCAAAAATAAAACCACAAACTAACGACTTGGCTTCAGCTTGTCTTTAATTTTAAGTTTCATGTCCCACGATTGCTTCACGGTTCAGCTCAACGTCCTACAGCGTCCTTCAGAAAGTCCAATAATCTCCTCCTGCCTCAGAGGTCAGAGGTCACACCTGCAGTCGCTCCTCTACAAACCACACGAAAACACCTGCGCAGAAAAAAAAAATACACCACAACCTGAGTCCCACCTGCAGACCGAACCTCAGAGGGACTCTCTGTTTCCTACCGGAGAGAACGGAGCTACAGAGACGAGGACAACGAGGACGACCGACACGGAGAAGAAGAAGGGGGGGAGACTGCCAAGTCCTAAACAGTAAAGATTAAACAGGGTATATAGGGTGTGAAGTGCTCGCTCAGCAGAAAAGTCAGCCCTCTTTATGGTAACACACACACTTCAGACCAATGGGCCGGCAGGCTCCAGAAATACCGCAGCAAGTCTCCAAGGAACCTCGTAAATTTGTGCCGCAGGAAGTGGCCTCAGTGGACAGGAGGCGCTATCAGGTTCCCCTCCCAGACAGAGAACGAAGGAGAGGATGGAACGATTGTTACACAACAAGAGCGCGCGGGAAGGAGGGCATGGTTAACGCTCTCAGATGGAGCACCTCTGAACACACAGCTTAGCAGACTGAGGAGCAGAACAGAGTGTAAAGCTCAGAGTCAGACAGTCAGACAGACAGACAGAGAGGAGAGTCCCAAACTGAAGCTTCATGACTCAGACTTTACTGATGTCTTAAAAAAAAATAAAGAACATAACTTTTGTCAATCATAAGATTCTCCTTAAATATTCCCAACCAACACAACCAAAACAACAACCCTGTCTCTGCATCAGGTGAGCAGAGCACGACACAAAGACACGTGTGGATGGAACTGCATTAAGGTCACCAACAGCGAATCAACTGCGGGCATTCAGACGTGAACTACTTCAGCATTAACCAGGAATCACTGGACGCCAGACCAACTTCACATCATACAAAAACACAAGGTGCTTTGTACATGCACGCCTGCATATTTCTGAAGAAAATGCAGATTATTTCAAGATAATGAGTGAAACTTTCAGAATGAAGCATCGCATCGCTGCAATCAGAAGTTTGACAGGAAGTCATGCAACGAAAACTGCAGGAAGAAGAAGAAACAAAAAGACTCACCATCTGTTGAACTTCATGTTTGCTGCAGCTTCTTTTAGTGATGAAGCTGAAGTTTGATTTTACAGAGAAAGACTTTGGGCCCTGAAATACGGCTTCTTCAAGAGACTATAGAGGTGAGAAGAGAGAGAGAGAGGCTCTCTGCTGACATCCTGTGGTTCATCCTGAGAATAACATCCTGAGCTACAGGTGTGAAACCTGGTTTCTTTTAAGGCGGATCATATTTATGGCTTGATTTTGGCTCCAGCATCTACTTCCTTTAGTGACAAAGTAATATAACAGAGCATTAGGGCCACCTGAAGGAAGAAAAACATAGTTTTTTTTAAAAAAAGTACAAGAATTAAATTCTAATTTTTGCCCTCCAAAAAAGCAACAAAAGGGATTAGGAGGTCTACATTTAGCTTCTATCTTATTTTGAAAGGGAATACAGGAAAGGGAAGCTGCCCTCCTACATAAAAACCAGGAAAATCAAGCATATTGTCATTTTTACTGAAGTAAAGTTTTAAAAAGAATCTAAACACTTCATCTCTTGCCACATCAGGACCTCACAAGTATTAGAAAATAGTCAATAATCACCATTTTAGAGCTTCCATGCTAATCGTCCTTTAAAAATACTTTTCAGGTTAACCATAGACTAGAATTGGTCGTAAATTTACAAGATATTTTCTGATGTTTTCTTTTATTATAATGACTTTTTTCGTAAAATCATACCTGAAAGTCGCAGTCATACATTTATGACTTTTTTTTTGTGTTTTATTTTTGTTTGTTTGTTTGTTTTTTGCAATGCTAATAAATTGTTTTGGGCCAAAATAAACTCTTAAAAATCTTCCCTCCTATCTCTGAACCTCCAGACGTCTGTCGGTAAAAAACGGCAGCATGACAGCGTTGCCTTATTCCAAAAAAATGACAGTTTAATGGTACGAGTATTTTTCCATGAAAAAGTTCAGCTGTAACAGAGGAAAGAGAAGCAGAAGCCCAGAACTGAAAGTCTTTAAGAAGTCTCGAACATCTTCTTCCTGTCAGCTTTGTCCTCGATGTTCTTACGCCAGTCGCCGACGCCATCGGCAGCCTGGGGGAGGAGACAGACCGGACCACACGGTGAAGCAGCTCATGTGTCTGAAACAGGTTTAGAAATGTCAGGATGTGCCTCACCTCCTCCTTGGTCTCCTTCTTGACCTGCTTCAGGTTGGCCCTCAGGTCCATGGTCACCTTGTGCTTCCCTCCCAGCAGAGCCTGAAGCATGGCGTCAGCAGACATACGCACTTTCTTCAGGGCGGGTTTCTTCACGCCGGCCAGCTCGACCACCTTCAGCTTCAGCTCAGCGATCTGAAAGCGCACAGAGGGAGAACAAACACTGCTGCAGGATGCATCAAACACAATCCTGTAAAGCCAAAATAAAAACGTCTTTACCTCTTTGTCTGACTTGTCCACTTTGGCCTCAGCGTCGTATCTGTCCTCATCGATCTTGTCCAGAGACTGGTACAGCTTCTTGCAGACTTCCTAACAAAGAAGGACAAAAATCTGAGGATGTTTCTTCTCTTCTCAGGAATCAAAGCGTCATTTAACATCCGTCTAACCACATTTTATTTACAATCAGAGCAGCCTGGTCTCCGCTCAGGTCGGGGTTGGGGCAGTTCTCGGCCATGTAAGCTTCTTTGGCGGCAGCAATGTCGGTGGCTTCCTGCTCCAGCCAGTTGGCGGCAATCTGCAGCATCAAACTCTGCAGGACGAGGGAACAGACACCAAACTTTATCATCACGTTAATTCTTCTACAATAAGTTCACGTTTTTATAGTTTTTAACACAAATAAAAACCATGCAGTGTCCACGTTTGTGATGAGTTCATCTCATCATGTATGTTACCTTGAGATGATGCCTGCGGCTCGATGTCATCTTCTTTCCCCTGAAATTAAAGAAAACTGAATCAGCGCTCTCATTCTGACTCTACAAGTGGCCATTATAAAAAATGAAATCATACTCACTCAGACATCTTGGCTTCTTTTGTGTTTTTTGCTCTGCTATAAAAGAAAAAACAGACAAAAAAAACCTTAAAGCTGCACTGTGAGTGTTCTGTTTATTTAAAGTACTTCAAATAAACGTATTAAAAAAATAATCAAAATAAGTAAATTCTCATTTTTTTTCTTCACAAATCTTTTTTGTTTTCATTGAACAGACTTCTGGTTTTATATATTTGCTGCCTTCAGCTAAACAGAAGTTCACATTTTACAGCTTTTTAAAACACAAAATTGTGGAAAAAAGGCAACAGAAATAGAATTAATAGAATTATTATTATTATTATTATTATTATTATTATTATTATTATTATTATTATTATTATTATTATTATGTGTTTTTCAAGTATTTTCAGTTTTTTTAAATCACATTTTTGACATTTCAGACATAATATTTTGCAAATTATTATATAATACTAGTTTATGTTGGTTCTTTTAAGCATTTTATTACTTTATAGAAAGGCTGCCAACACTGTATGAATTTATCACATTCTGACTATAGAATATCTTAAATGGGCATCATGTTTTATCCACTCAGAGATTTCCTAAAATCCATTAAAAAGATATTAAAGAGGGGGTATCTTGCTGTTTTTATAATTTGTAAACAAACATTAACCCTTAAAAGCCTGACTCATAAAAAAAATAGTCAGAAAATTTTGATTTTTTTTTTGGAATTGAAATGTTTATCAACCCCTTATACAAAATCTACAAAAAATATTGCTATAATCATATTGTTTATGATATTTTTTTGTATCATATTTGGTAAATTGGGAATTTTTGGCAACTTTTCGATTTGTGTTTTTTGTAAATATACATTCATTCACTGCAGGAAATACTTATTTTTAAGAATGAATAACAATTTAGATATTATTCTTATCATAAATTTTTGAAAATTAACAGTGATTTTCCTGGAAAAAAAAGTGTGTGGATAATTTCGTGAGAGCAGCCATTTTGAAAAGGCCTAAAATACAACTTCAGCTCCCTGCAGTTTAAATGATCATAGTTTTTTTTAACAGGGTTTTAATGAAAATTTTCATCATGTTGATGAGACCGAGGCCTTTGGAACCCATGTACCAAATATGACACATTCAGAAATAAAAGGTTAAATTAAATTAGCTGTTAGACATCAATACATCAAAAACATGGGCAAAGTTTTTAAAGTGAGACGAAAGTAAATGAGAGTTGAAATAATTCCAGTTTGAGACTTCAGGCAGCTCTGATTGGCTGGTTCAAAAAGTCACGTGATTGCATCAAGATCAAAGCGAGACTTGCTCATTCACTGGAAGAACATGGAAGATGGAAGGCTTATAGAATGCTGTATTCTATAATGTTAAATTCTAGAATGTTGGGCTTTGAGAGGGCTTAGTTTTAGAACGCTGGGGGCCTTAAAGAGACAGTAACAGATTTAAACTTTACAAAGACAGCAGCCTGAAATTAAAGCTGTAAACCATCTACAGCCACTAAAACTGATCAGAGCGCTGATGAAAAAAATGAAAACTGAGCAGAATACAGCTCTTTGAAAAAAAAAAAAAAAAAAAGGCACAGTTCCAGAGTTTGTCATTCTGAGGTTCGGGGCCTTTCCAGGGGCCCTTCGCTTTGCATGGGGGTCTTCTGTCAATTCTCTGTTTTAAAAATGGAAACCTCAGGATTTGGTCTCCATGTTATTGACCCAGGACCTGCAGCAATCAGGTCAATGCTAATAATGGCTCAGGGGTCAAAGGTCAACGGTGACATTTATGATGATTTCTTTATGAGCAGCAGTTGGAATTAAGTTCAAGCTTACCTAACCGCAGAGATGAGTTGAAAACGATGAGACAAATTATGATGGATTACAGCTGTGAAGACCAAGCTTCATTAATACATTGACTTTTATTTAAATTTAATTTAATTTAATTTAATTTAATTTAATTTAATTTAATTTAATTTTATTTTATTTTATTTTATTTTATTTTATTTTATTACATCTGCAGCTTTGGTTCTAGTCGCATTTTTATGTGTTATAAATGATTAAAATCATTATCTCTTCAAACAGCCAGACTCTTTCAGTTCATCTGTAACAACAGACTAAAATAAATACAAGTTTTCTTCACTGTTTACTTGTTTTTCTTTTGTTGTTTAAAAGAAGTCAGTTTAAGAGTGGGTGTTGGTTTTCGTAGCATCAGTGATTTCTGACGTAATCACCTGTCACCTGCAATCCGACACCGAGGCTATTTTGCACCTTAAAGTAATCTGACACAGCAGCAGTTAAATGAGACAGAAAAGGTAGAACAGAGAGGAAGCATCCAAACCAAGCACTGACATTTCTACCAGTGAAAGGTTAGAAAAGAAGGCATCTTTGAATAAAACAGAAGGTTACTATATGAGGCTCTTTTTAAGGGAGTCAAAAGGGGGGAATATTGGAAAGCTCGACCTCAGAAAAGGGGAAATCTTTGGTTTAAATTTGAAACTAAATCAGATTCTGGTTAGAAAATAATGCTGTCATGAGATGTGTTAATGCTTTCAATGAAACTAACTTCTTGTAAGTTTTGTAAACTTAAGAGAAGGTTCATGTTAGAAAGTGCAAAGAAGTAAAAATTTTCAAAAACTGTGTCCCTGTCCCTAATGGGTTACTAAGAAATACTTTGTTGGCTTAAAAATTGATCAAAAAGAAAAACTATCAAACGGTAGACACGAGGTAAAAACACGGAGGGAAAAAAAAAAATTACGCGTCTCAGTGGACCCACTTTTGGAAAACTCTGGACTCACAGATTCACATTCAGATTTAAAGTTTGGTCCTTTTAGTTTGAAAATAAACAGGAAATACTTTGATTTTACCCTCCAAACCAAGCTGTGCTATCAGGCCTTTTGGTTCTGAGCATCACTTCACTCCACTTCACAGCCACAATCTAATCTACCAAGCAAAAGAGTTTCTCACCTTCAAAATGACGATGAGGAGGGCGGCAGAGACTGACACAAGGACAGGGAGACAGTGAGGGAGTCAAAGACTAAATAAAAAAGTCAACTCTGGGGGTATATATGTGCTTGGACCAGGTTTGGAGGTTCCTCTTTATGGCCACGAGGAACTCAGAGACCAACCAGGCCAATGAGCTCCTGAAATACCTTCATCCTTTGACCACTCAGCTCGTAAATTACCTTTTACTGACGTCTGATTGTGAAGTGGTCAGCAGTCCTCAGAAAGACAGGACGTGGAGGGGTTTGGAGAAGAGCAGGGATAAACAAAGAGTATTAAGACTTTATCACAGTCCTGGATTATAAACTTTAAAACTGCAACCAATTATTTAATCCGTTTGTCTGTTTTCTCTACTTTTTCTTGTCAAACAAAACCAAAAATACTCACTTAAACCAGTGAAACATTACTTCTATAGATGTTAACATTGGAGAACTTCAAATGAATGAGCACATATGATAAATAAGCGATGTCAAGCTCAACTAAAATTCAATGCTTCAATGCTTCAAATGCTTTCAATTCATACAGGAGTTCAGTGTTTCCAAATATTTTACGGTGTCTAGAAGTTTCACATTATGGCTTGCATAGAGTCATTAGCTGTTTTCAATATCAGGTAGATTTGCAAAATCCCTGAATATGTATGAAATTTGTTTGTTTATTTAATGAACTCCAAGAGAAGCAATAAGAAAAGTAAAAAGGACCTACAATGGATCCCTGAGGGACGCCAAAAACCTAGTGCTGCTGGAAAGTAACAGCCAATTACAGAACACAGAACTGACTGATTAACCAGTAAAATTAAAATTTATGCGACGAATAATAAAAAGACAGCATTTTATCTTATATAAAAAGAAATGAACATTTAAATACCTGTAACAACAGAGCAAAAAGAAACTTACCTCGAAATGTTGCTGCTGTGTGAAACAAGGTGCTGCAGTTCTGGATTTAAAGTCACTGAAAACACAACAGGGACAGAAAGTGAGATCAACTTCAAACAGTTGCTAACTCAGAAAATTCAAATGAGAGAATGAAAGTGAAGTCACTCACCCAGCGTTTGATGCAACTGTGTCCTTCCCTGGATCACTGAGCCAGTTTGGAAAGTTACTGACAGAGGATGAACCAGGTACAAAATCTTTCCAGTAAGAATTTCTAATCCAGTGTGACGTCATTTAAACTGCTCAGCCAGTCAGATATGATTTAAGTTAAGTTGTCAGAATTAATTTTATTAAAGGAAAAAGTTAAGTTGAATATAATTTAAGATATTTTATCAATCAATCAATCTTTATTTGTATAGGGCCAATTCATAACAAGTTTTATCTCAAGACACTTTACGATAGAGCATAAAGCTCTTTATATATTTTATGATACTGCCTTATCATAATGCATAACCCAAATCTATGCATTTATCTAAGCACTTCAGATAAACTGAAGAGTTGTGAAAAGATCAACATTGATTTTTTTTCCCCAAAACTCTACTTAAAGCTCCTTTGAGATTTTTTTTTTTTTTTTTTTTTTTTTTTTTTTTTTTTTGTGTGTGTTTATTATGGTAAAAAAAAACAAAAAAACAACCTTTAACCCACTCAACAATCAAATGCATTTCTCTTAAAGAATCTCTGCCATGGAAATGAAAAGGATTTTACAAGCATTCTGGAAGTCACTTCTCCTGACACCTACCCCACATCAGCAGTTTAAGATTTAGAAAAAAAAAACAAAATACAGTAAAACTTTTTACTGATGGCCTTGCTTGTTTTTCTAGGTCAAAGAGAGGCATCAGTATCAATTTCAGTCTATTTCATAACTGTTGAGCACTCCACACAGGAGCTTTAAGTACAGCCCTTAACTACTGATTGTAATACGACTCATTTGCACCACAGATCAAGCTGTCTGAGGTTATGAATGCAGATATTAAAACAGTCAACAACAGCTCGGCTCTTTGAGGACTGATCTCACAGCAGGGACTGTCAGAAATGTGCTTTTTATCAGGTACTAAGTCCTCTGCTGACACCTTGTGGTCAGATACAGCAATAACACCAGGAAATTTTCTACCATTGTAAAAGCTATCAGTCTGTAGAGTAAGTTTAAGTAGATTTAAGTTATGGGTATACTTTATCAACCATAACTTGTTCTGTGGATATCTGTACACAGAGGTTAACATTAAGGACAATTACAAGTAAAGAA
The DNA here is from genome assembly GCA_030710495.1 of Labroides dimidiatus. Taxonomy (NCBI): domain Eukaryota; kingdom Metazoa; phylum Chordata; class Actinopteri; order Labriformes; family Labridae; genus Labroides; species Labroides dimidiatus. The sequence continues at coordinate 30,629,197 of CM061147.1, read as the reverse complement.
TTCTGAAAATGTTTACAAAAGAAACTACTCATTGACCCATACTGTTAATCAACTCTTGATAAATTAATCAAATTAATGAATAAAAGCACATTTTGCTTCAAAACTGTGAAAACTTGAAAAAACCCGGGCATAAGTTTCTAAGGTGAGAGGTAAACGAGTGAGGAAGTGATTTCAGTTTGAGACCGCGGGCTGCTCTGATTGGCTGATTCAGGGAGGGAAACGAGATTTCAGCAAGTTTAAAACAAGACTTTTAAATGCAACTTTGGAGCAAAGGAGCAGAATGGTGGGTGGGTTCTAGAATGTTGGTTCCTAGAATGCTAACTTCCAGAATGCTCGGTTCTAGACTTTTTGTTCCTAGAATGCTAACTTCTAAGATGCTGGGTTCTAAAATGTTCCCTTCTACAATGCTAACTTCTAGAATGCTGGGTTCTGGAATGCTAGCCAATTACTGTTTTGAGCACTAGATACAAGTTACAATAAGTTAGTGCATTGAAGCATTTTAAAAATAAAATCATGCATTATATGAAGAAAAAAGAATATCAAAAATGTTAAAACAGGTATTATTGTTAGTTTCTGACATCAACGGTCAAAAACTGATTTGTTTTCATTTATTCTGGATTGAAAAATGTATTTGCTTTTCTTCAACTTTCAATAACCTCACTTGGAACACAACTTTAAAATAACAGGATGTGATAAAGGACGTTAACCCTAATATTTGAGCACAGGTGTGGGTTTATATTTTCTGTTCAAAGGAAACAGAAAATTTGCCACTTTCCTGATTTTTGATGATTCTATAAAGCTTTACTGGTTAAAGATTCACTTTTCACAGCCTCCCGAGCACCAAAACATGGTTTTAAAATACAGATATTGTGTCTCAGCTCTCACTGACATGCACAGCACCACAAAGAGCACAACACCACCCTGTTAAAGCTTGAAACAACCGTCAAACAACAACAGAATTTAATTTAACCACCAAGTTGGTTCAAAAGTTTTACGTAACTTTTCATCAATGTTAAAAATAAGCATTGGTTCTGTCTGAGGGTGTTTCTCTTTAAGCAAACAAACAAACCACAGGTTTTAAGATTGTTTATGTGCATCAATGTTTTATCAGTGTTGTGCATCACTGAGTCAAAGACAGAATACCTCGTGACCATCAGAAGTAGGAAAACGAAACTCATTTATTTCAAAACACTACCAGCAGGAAGTTGTCAAAAGTGAACAGGAAGAAGAAACATTATCCAGACATCGCGACACTAAGGGGAACTCCTCGTCTTTACAAATGTACAAGAGCAGACCGAGCTGAAACTGACAGATTTAATGAAACAAAAGGTCTTTGTTTGAATGCAAAAATCCACAAATTTCATAAAAAGTTCTAGCAGCTCAGAGCAACTACAAGAGCAAAGCTGATTTCTTTAGGAGGTCTCGAACATCTTCTTCCTGTCAGCTTTGTCCTCAATGTTCTTACGCCAATCACCCACCGACTCCGGCTGAAAGACACAAAGAGTCCACCGTCAAACGTGTCTTTATCCGTCTCTGCTCTATTTACCTGTGTGACTCTACTCATGCGAACACTCACCTCCTCCTTGGTCTCCTTCTTCACCTGCTTCAGGTTGGCCCTCAGGTCCAGGTTGACCGTGTGTTTGGAGCCCAGCAGAGCTTTCAGCATGGCGTCGGCTGACATACGCACTTTCTTCAGAGCTGGTTTCTTCACGCCAGCCAGGTCGACCACCTTGATCCTCAACTCTTCAATCTGTATAATGATGGAGAGGTTAAAATGTGACACAGACTAGCTGGACGGTTGAGGAGGAGGCGGCAGAGTCATACCTCTTTATTGGCTTTGGCCACTTTGACCTCCAGGTCGTACCTGTCCTCGTCCACTTTGTCAATGAGGGCGTGCAGCTTTTTGCAGGTCTCCTAAAGGTACACAGAGATAAGATATTAGAGATAACCTGATTGATCTGGGCTTAAACATCACTTATAATCCTCAGAATACCTAAGTCCTTTTGGATTTCTCTGTTCCAGAAGTCATTGCTGTTTCTCGGTTGCGCTTTTACCTGCATTTCTGTTTCTTTGAGAGTGATTTTAAGCCCATGCAGTGACTTCCACTACAGAGTCATGTCTGTTTTTGTTGATCTCGCCCATCCACTATTTGTTTTGGTCTTTTTGCAGAGATTTCTCCAGATTCTCTGAATCTTTTGATGATATTATGTACTGACAATCTGTGATTCTCAACTGCTCTGTCTCAAACCCTTTTTCAGTTGGTTGGAGGATTTGTTTGCATTAAGGACAAAAACCTCACTGTTTCATGGAGCATTAAAGATCTCCTTCAATTGATAACGTTTACTATATGGGGTGAAAAGAACACCAACTGCAAGAAAATGTGTGAAGATCTTGGTAGGGAGCATGTTCATGATGAGGTATACTGGCTTTTAAGGGGAAAGGTACTGTCCCGTTTGTTTTTTATGAACTACTATTCATAAATGGTAAATGGACCAGTACTTATATAGCGCTTTTCTAGTCTTAGACTACTCAAAGCGCTTTACACTGCTAGCTCATTCACCCAATCACACCACATTCACACACTGAATGGCCAACTGAAACTAACATTGCCATCAGCTATATCTAACACATTCACACCACATTCATACACCACTGAACAACAGTGGGAGCAATTGGGGTTCAGTGTCTTGCTCAAGGACACTTCGGCATGTGACTGCAGGAGCTGGAATCGAACTCACAACCTACTGATTGTGGGGCGACAACTCTACCAACTGAGCCACAGCCGCCCCAACGTTGATACTCTCCTGGCTGTTGCTTAATTTCCTCTTCTTCTTTTGAGGCTTCTCCTCATTGATATCTTCATGATTGTCAAGCATTTCTGTGTGGTCATCGTGGCTGAAGTCTTCAACTGTTATCTGCACGATTTCATCCAACTCTTGTTCGGACATTGTTTACAACATGTGAATGATGAATTCTCGTGTTGTTTGTAGAGATTCCGATAACGGCGTCGTTCCTCGCGAGAGATGAGCCTCCGCCTTCGTGTGTGTTGCTCACATTGGGGCGACGCTCAATGTCCTTCATAGTCCTTCTCGCCCTGATTCCTCAATTTGGGTGGCAACATTAAGTGTAAGTGGGTCTTATTCTGAATATTTCAAATCATTTTCTCACACAGTCTCTCACAGAGTGGTGAACCTCTTCTTATCTTTACTGCTGAGAGACTAGCCTGTGACTAACTTGTTGTAGATTATATCATTAATTGGGAGATCTTTTTGTTTGTTTGTTTTTTTCCCTTTTTTAATTGTTTTGTTTTTGTTTATTAACATTTCACACCTTTTTCCATGTTTTGTTGTCCCATTCACCTCTTCGAAAGTTGTCACTGGCACCAAAATGAGAATATATTTGTCTTAAAACAGCGTTTTTTTTGTATTAGTTTCAATGTGTAATATGGGGTCTTTGCACTTGTATCATGCTTTAATTAATTTGCAAACCACCAAAAATGTATTTTTTTATCTAACATTTTCCTAGAAACTCATCTCTTTTTGGAATTAGTGTTATAAATCAGACTTTGGTTGACTCTCAGATAAAGGTGAGGATCGTCAGCGCAACGAGTGATACAGGTAAAAGTCACGACATGAAGTAGCTATCTAATTTAACAATAACTTAACTCAATGCTCCGTTATGACCAAGGAAGCTGTTCTGGCTATACATTTAATCTGGTTTTGGGAATAATTTGGCTAAATAACCAACGTTTCAGTTCATATAAATAGAAAAAAATTGTCAACAAACAGCTGGATTGTAATAAGGATTGTGGATTGTAATTATGGAGCACTACATCTCCAGTAAAAATGATTAACTGTTGAATTTCTCACCATGAGAGCGTTTTGGTCTCCGCTCGTGCTGGGTTGGGGGCATTGCTCAGCCATGTAAGTCTCCTTGGCGGCCACAATGTCCTTTTTCTCCTGCTGAAGCCAGTTTGCCGCGATCTGAAGCATCACACTCTGCAGGAGGGATTCAGTGAGCGGTTAATGAGCTTGCCTTAAAAAGACAACAGCCTGATCTTTTTTGAGGGGCTTGACATTCTGTAAAACTTTTTTTTTTTTTCAGTTCCATTTTGAACTACTTTGTTTTCTTCATGTGCAGTTTGATGACTCAGTCTTCTGTGTGTCTGACAGATTCCACCAGCAGGGGGCATGACAGAGTTTGTAAACAACCTGAGCTGTCACTACTTGGAGAAGATCAGGGACTTCTCAAGTTTTACCAAGAGACCAACATGTCGGCTCAGTGGAGCCTGAAACACTCTTAGAAATTAAACAAAGTAACGGTTTCTCAAACTGAGAAATAACAAAAACAAGAATCCACATCAGTTCAACACCTCGACACCACAGAGGAACAAAAAGATGAGAAAGAGCTTTTAAAAAATCCTAAAACCAAACATCAGATTACTTCACAAAATAAGAGTCCCAGAGAAGAGCATGACGTAAAAATGAAAGATAAAATATGAAGCGTAGACATGAAGAACAATAAAGTACAAATCCAAGCTTAGTTAAAAGTTGTTCAAATTTTATAAAAAAAAAAAAAAAAGATAATTTTTTTTTGTTCTAAATTTACAACAAATTTTCTGAAAACAATTTTTAGTTTTTATATCTGATATTTTGTCATCAACATTTTCCACAGCATCCAAACTTTTTATGATACGGTGCGCTAGTTTAGCCAATCAGCAGCTTCAATTATTTGGTATTCTCATTAAAATTATTCACTTTATTGAGCCTGGACAGAAGAAAAAGATCGTCTCGTACCTTCAGATGATGCCTGCGGCTCGAGGTCATCTTCTTCCTGTGAGGATAAGAAATGCTGTGGTTAGAATTTCTAATCTCTTATTAATCTGTCTCTAAATGATCTCGGTGCACAGACTCTAAAATGAAGGTGGACGTCATGAGATTGGGTCTGGAAACCAAACCAAACCTTAAAACTGTTGGCCTGGAAATTAGTTTTTTGGTTTAGTAAACAAAAATATTCTACTGTTTCAAACTACCTCCGAGTAGTAAACGTAACTCCATGTATTATGTTTGTTGTTGGTCTCGTTTCATAAGTTAAGTTGGAAAAACTTGAAATTATAGGTTTGAGGCTAAAGCTAAATTCTTTGAGTATTCTTCAGCAAAGAACAGAGTCTCCAACTCATACCTACAGGAGTCAGATTCAATTTCCCACGTCTTTGATCTTAAATCTTTAATGTCCCCTGTGGGCAGTTTGGTTTGCAACATGTTAAAAAACACACACATTCTTACACTTCCTGACAAACACAGTATCGTTATATAATCAGTGGTGGAGTCGTCATATCTCAATCAGAAGGTCGGGGGTTCAAATCCTGCTCTTGCGTTCACAGAATACAGTGTCCTTGAGGAAGACACTGAACCCAAAACCACTCCTGTTGTCGGTCAGTGGGGTGTGGATGAGTATGCATGTGTTAGCTGAAACTGATGGTCTCCTATGGAAACAGTCTGTGCCATCAGTGTGTGGGTGGGTGAAAAAGCCTACACTTAAAAAAAAGCAAAAAAAAAATATCGACGTTAATTCAATTTTTTATGTTAACTGGTTCCATGTAAATGCATTGGGTTAGTTAAAAGCAGTAATTTCAACTTCAACTAGTTGACCCTTAAATTATAGTTTTCATCTAACATAATACATTTACATGGAACCGGTTGACATAATAAATTTAATTAACGCCAATATTTCTTTTTTATTTTTATTTATTTATTTATTCATTTATTTATTTATTTATTTTGAGTGTAGAAGGGAGAAGTTTTTTTAGTTTGTAGAACTCAAAACTTTGAGTTAAATTAGATGTGAATAATCAGTTAACTCAACAGAAACGTATAAGTTGGTTCAAATGTAAAAAAAACAATAATAATAATAATAATAATAATAATAATAATAATAATAATAATAATAATAATTGCAGTTACTTTGAAATTTAGAGTTTGCACAACTTTTTTTGTTTTTACAGTGTAGTATGGTTGTGGTCCAAAATTTAAAAAACTTTAACCTGAACATCGTGTCGGTGTTTGTTTTTTCCCTTTTGCTGTTTCTTTAACTCTTTGCATTTACATAATCTGTGTGTAACCATCAAACATACTCCATGCCAGCCCTGCAGAGCCAGGGTCGGGGCATCCCAGATAAAAACTCTAGACACACCCCTGCTTCAGTGAAATACATCTTTAAAAGCAGCAGTTTTATGAACTAAAATATACATGCCAGATAAAATTAAAGGAAAGGAATGGGGACACTCACTCAGACATGTTGGCAGCTCCTTTCTTTCACAGCCTGTATGAAGAGGGGAAAAAAAGAACACTGAGCAAAGAGAGAGAGAATAAACGCTGCCATCATCTGCTGTGAGCTTAAATATCAGAATCCTTTCTACGAAATGTGAGCTATTAAAACAGTTGATGAGCAGCTGAGTGCTGACAGAGCTAACTTTGGACTTTGGGAGGGTTGAATGTTGCCTGTGACGCCTGCGATAAGCTCCTTTACAGGTGTTCAAGTCTGAATCTCCTCTGGGAGTTAACACTTCAATTCCTTACGTGGGGAGGAAACCCTCCAGCAGAATGTGCTGCCGCAGCGCGCTCGCTGCCAACACGTCCGGCTGTCAATACACAAACATACACAAACACACACATACGCACTGGAGAACAAATCCCCAGGGTGCAAGACTCAGATTTCAAGTTGTTTTTACACTATAAATAATCAAGGCTTCAGTTTTCCATCTCATTAAGTCAGAATTTGAAGGCGAAAAGGGAAAGTTCAAAGATCTCACAGCACAGGTTCAAGACTTTGTTCCAAGACACATTTCTCCATCTTTAAATGCAAATCACAAAAAGAAAACCTATCCAAAGAAGATGTGTGTAACTGACAACACACTATAAAAACACTCTTCGTCAAAATAAGAAAGATGAAAAGTTTTTTTTACTTTTAATTTTAACATTTCCAAACCAAGCATTAAAAAAAAGTCCAAGTCTGGAAGCCAGATGTCAAAACTAGATCAAATCACACTGTAAAAACAGTAACCGTTAAAAACAAGTGATTTTTTTCTTAATCTTTCTATTCCTCAAACATACACTTGAAAAACTCTGACTGCATTAAACAAGTTTGTTTAACTGGATGCATTCATACGAAGGAGATAAAAAAAATCATCACAACATGTGACAAAGAAAAAATGATTTTAAGAGCTGAGCCTCAAAAAGTTGAAGTATCGTTAATTAATCAGTTATCTGACTTTTAGGTCATTTAGCAATAAAACAAGATGTCCTTGCCTCATGTTTTTACTGTTTCTCATCATTTTTTTATCATTTAGTTCTTTTAAAGCTGGTATTTTCAAAAAAAAAGTACTAAAAAGTCCAGTTTCATTGCAAAACATGCATTTCCAAACCTTTCAAACAAGCAAAAAGCTTCAAAAATCAAACACCTTCACTCTGAGACGAGCCAAAACGAAGCTGTGCCAAATGTTCAAAATAAAAGTTGACCTAATCCACCTTTATTTTTTCCTTTACAACATGAATAATAAGTTAAATTTTTCAAAAAATCCTTTGAAAAATAAAAAAAAATGAACAAATTAGAGCATAAACATCAATCCTTCAGCAAATCAATGCCGTCATCTCAAACTAAAATGATCTGAAGCAAACAAAAAATAAATAAATAAGATAGAAAAATGTAAAAAGATTCTCATCACAATCTTGTAATATAAAAAAATTAAAGTTTTGTTTAAAAAATTATAAATATATATAAAAAAAACCCACATCAATAAGCTGAAGCAGAAGTCAGAAGCATCTTTCATCCAAAGCTCCATCATCGCTCTTCAAACTCTCTGCAGCATTCAGCTCCCTCCTTCATCCTGGATCACATTTCCCTCCACTTATCATCAAACTCAGGAGGTCAGGACTTTTAGCGCATTAGCAGGTCTCCCAAAATCTAATAAACTCCACTCAGCTGCTCTGGATCAAGAACCCGCTCTGCTCAGGCATGCAGGGAGGATGAGGAGGAGGAGGAGAGGAGGAGAGGAGGAAGGAACAAAACGGGCTCACCTACAGAGAAGACAGAGAGACGAGGAGGACACAGAGGCCAGGGGCGGTGTGGAGAAGTCCTCCTCGGGGTGTTTATATATGAGAGGGCTCAGTCATGGATATGGAGCTCCTGTTTATGGAAATGCTGGATCCTCAGACCAATCCCCCTCTGCAGGCGCCTGAAATATCATCATCCCCTGCCAGCGTCCTCCCTGTAAATCAGGCCTGCTGAGGAGGAGCCTGATATCACTTTAGGAGTTCGCTCGGTGCCACCAAGGCGCTATAAAAAGGTGGAAAAGGACTATAAAACCATCAGAGTCCAAACGTTTCACCAGATGAAGAGAGGGTCCATGAGAGAAGTGGGGCAGTGGAGTCAGGTTTGTGCTTCACGGGCTGGTTTGGTGGACCACATGACCGAAGGAGATCAAAAACATGCGTTGGAGTCCAGATCTGGAGTCGAATGATGTTTTGATGCCTTCAGGTTGTTTTGGCCTGGACTAAATGTTGGACAGAATCCCAAAAATCCTCCCCACTTTCCCAAAAAGCCACAAATGGGATACAAGATTTAGCTTTTCAATATTTTTACCAGTATTTTCCATCGTTTTCTACTTCTTGCAGGTTTTTTTGATTATTTACAGTTCTGGAAAACAGAAAGTTTGAATTGTCGATATTGAGACGTCTGGACTCTTATGAAGCCTAAAGTAGATTTATATATGAAGGTAGCTCCAGCCTGACATCAAATTACAAACTATTTGTTGTTTTTTTTGTTTGGGGTTTTTTTCTCCACTTAAGAGGAAAAAAAATATTTGAGAACTTGGGATCTAAACCAAACTTAAAACTCCCGAATGTCTCATCTCTTCTATTTGGCAACAACCTCGATCACAGCGTCTCCCCACCGTCGCCTCCATTTACAGATTTCAGCTCGGGTAGTTTTTCACGGAGGAAATAACCACAGCTGCCCGACACCCCCTGAATATACAACAGGGCCAAATGTCGGCAGGCACGCTAACGAAGAGCGAGAAGCCGAGACATTAACACGTAGATTTAAAGTTTAAGTTATACCCCACACGAAATGTTATGTAACAGTGTTATCACTGAATGTCAAAAGTCGTGACACAAAACTCAGAGACTTTGGCTTTAAGTAGCAAAAATCATGAAAGTGTTTTCTTAATTTAAACAGACAAAGTTCTAAACTTTGGGGGGCGGGGCCTACAAGCTGACGTTTCGATTGGCTTTTATTTCCACAATAAGATGAACCCCAACTGTGATAGACTTTGTTTAGGCCCCGTTAACTTGAAAAAAAAAAAATGCAGAGAAAAAAATCTGTGTCAACAAAAATGCTGAGGGACTGAAAATGCTGCAGAATGCATGCCAGGCCTGTAGGTGGCGATATATGTGTTTATTGAACGTGTCTTATCTGAGCGCAGAAGTGGAGCAACAGATGCACATTTTGTCAAAGGCAGTCAGCAGAATCAGCGACACAAGAACAACATGGTAGTTCATCTTTGAGCCGTCGTTGTTGTCCGGTTCGCACATGGCAATTAAAAGTTCCCACAAAGAAACTCCAGCTTGCTGTTTACACGGCAACGGTGGCCACAGCATTTCAGAAAAATCCCACTCTTGACGCCATTTCGAAGAGGTTCTGTTTTAGGTCGACTAAACACCGTTTCCATGTAAACAAGAGCCGGAAACGCAACACTACTTTTGCATTTCATCTTTAAACGGTTGTCATGTAAACGGAGCTTTAATGTCTCCTCATCAATGGTCTCCTTTGAGCCTGATGGTGTGAATGTGTCTCTGTCAGCTCCCGGTGTTCCAGTTTAAAGAGCGACCCTGTAAACTGGTGACCTTCAGCTGAACGTGTCAGCGGATATCCAGTTTACAACAGCTGATCAAACACAGAAGAAGACCTCTGGAATGCATCTGTGTTTAATTTGATATACGAGAATATCTGTCAAGTATTTCATGAGAATCTTAAACAGTTGCTGAAAGCAGTCAAGGCTCATTCTAAGGATGAAATACGTGCAATTTTCCACCAATCGCAGCTGTTTTGGGGCTTTTTGTTTGCTACTAGCGCTTGTCCCCTCTCGACTGTCATCAAATCCATCTGCAGTGCAAAAATTATAATTAAAGCCAGCACAGACTGAGTATCCTTCATGCTACCAGGCTAACTGCAGTGTCATCTCACTGCCCTCTACTGGTCTGGTGGTGTGTCTGCAATTCCTTTTATTTTTTTCTCTATACACCCCTGGCCATATTTACATAATCTACCAGTCTTTGGAAATGCAGACAAAAAGTACACCAAAGAAACCATGTAGTTCCTGGTAAAATAGTCCCAGGAACTACAGGGTTTCTGAGTCTTCTGGTTGAAAAACTCATCACCTCACACAACCAGAACAGACGTTTATCAGCTGAAGTCAAATTAGTGATTAGAAACATCCTTTATCAGCCTCTCAGCTTCCATTCTCATCAAATGCCACACATGAGTAAAAGGAGCATCCAAAACCCTCTGAGGAACAATTTGAATTCGAGAAACCTCCGCAGAAACTTGGCTTACACTTTCAGCTATTGCTCCAAATAAATATCTTAACAAGCTCGCATTTCTGCCGCCTAAAAATATCAAGCAATCGTCGGCTGGCCTGGTTAGCGTTTCATCTTGGATTGCTTATCCGAGCCGTGGATCTGCCCTCCTTCCAGACCTTTCTCTGGCTGCATGAGTCCCTCTCATATTAACTCAGTGTGATAAAATATGTGGGCGAGAAGTCAAAGAGGCAGCCGGGAAGATTTTCCATGAGGATGATGTTACTCTGCGACTCGCTGGTGAAACATTCTCTCTCATTCGCTTCAGATTCCTCTGTGGGGTAATTCACCTGATCCAATGTTTCCTACAGCTGTGCAGGAGAGTTTCACCATCTTCCATCTCATTGTGTTTGGTTAAAATGAGGTTAAAAGGTTTTGAAATGACTGTTGTGTAGTTTGTCAAACACTGCAGGAGAACTTAACACACTTATCAAACAGTGTTTTCCTACAGAATGCATTGACTTTGGTGCGACTTATATGAAAAATAAACCTTTTCCTGCCTGCGTTTCTAAAGTTCCGTGCAGCTGATTGCTGCTGGTGTCACTCTGCACCTTCTTGGATTATTTCTGGGTCAATGACAGACCCTGTCTACAAGTAACACCTGTTGTGAAAACATAATATCAAGTGAATGGAACTTAATGAGGCTATCAAATGTGCTGCTGCTGAATATTGTAAAACGATTGGACTCATACAGGAAAAGAGAAAAGAGGACACACGGCTGTGTGGGCAAGTGAATAACAGAGGTGAAGGATGTAAGAAGTCTGTGAACACGCTATGAGGTAATCTGGGGGTTCACTGTCATGCTACATACAGACCAAGCCAAAAGCAAACAAACAAACAAACAGAAAAGTTTACTTTTACAACATTAAAAAACATATTTACAGCCTGGTTCAAAAAAAAAAAAACCTTGGGTCTGAAATGTTAATTTCACTGTAAAAAGGGGGAATTCTTTTCTACCTCAGCGGTTTAGAAGATTTTAGGATCACAAGTTTGTCCAATCAGAAGCGCAGTTCAGCTCACGTAACTGACAGGCGACCTATAGCTGTTAGAAAGGATCAGACGGGTGACATATCAGAGACCAGGTCCATGTTTACACAGCTCTGAAGACAATGCAAAAGAAAAGACTGCAGTTCCTCGAGTGTCCACTAGAGGCTGGCTGCAGAAACCACATAAACACTCATTTAAAAAGTTCATTTTAACAGCAAAAATAAACACGTTCACAACCTGAACGGAGAAATGACTTCGGTCTGAGCACCTTATTTCTCTATCCACACACACACTGTACAGAGGTCAATCTTTTTATATATCTCCTCCATGACATCCAGACCGTCCTCAGTCTTTGTTGAAATGAGGTGATGGTGTTATTTTTTTAAAAATGTTGCTATCCAACCTGAAGGTTTATGTTCCAAAAAAAAAAAGCTTCAGGATTCACTTCACAGGTCTTGTCTCTCAAATCGAGAGGTTGTCAATCAGTAAGATGAGCCGCTGTTACAGTCACAGCCTTTAACAGCTTCTAAATAAAACAGGTGCTGTTAAGAGCCTCGCTGCTAAGGCGCTAAGTTGGTTATTGGGTTACACACTTGATTACAATCAATGGCGAGAAATAGTCTTTGAAGTGTTTTTTTATATATATATATAAAGACAATAGAGACTTCATCACCTTTTTAAACACACTGTCTCTTTGTTTGTTGCTCTATGTGAGGCAGGGATTTTAATCTGCAGGTATATAAATAAATAAATAAACATATATATATATATATATATATATATATATATATATATATATATATATATATATATATATATATATATATTTTATATATATATATAAACATATATACATATATATATATATGTATATGTATTTTATATATATAAATATATTTATATATATATATATATATATATATATATATATATATATATATATATATATATAAATATATATATATATATATATATATATATATATATGTATATATATATATATATATATATATATATATATATATATATATATATATATATATATATATATATATAAAAATCTAAAATCTACATAAGATCTATTGTAGATTCAAAGAGAGTCTTTGTCTTGAGTTGCAGAAGTCATGAGACAACAGCTCTCAGGAAATATACTGACACTATGCCAGACACAACTGCTGCAATAGGTGGACAAATTTTGTATTTATTTGATTTGCACAATTCAAAAAGAAAGAAAAAATACAGAGACCAGTAACATATAGAGGAGGAAGAGGCAAAAAAAACTCTAAAGGGCTTATTTCAAGCTTCCACCAAAATAACTTATTTCTAAAAATTATTAAAAACTCAATATACAGAAAATACACAAAAAATAATGATGCCAAATTAAATTTTAAAAAATTAATAACAACAATTATAACAACAGTAATAAAGCATATGATATAGTATTTAACTAAATATTAAAGAAGGACTCACTTCATCTGATGTTTGTTGAGCTCAGAGCAAACATCTGCAGGTTCATCTGAAAGTCTGAAAAGTTTACGTGTCGTGAAAATGTTTGTTCTTCAAGGTGTGTGTATATTTAGATCCACACACTCTTCATTCTCCTGTTCCGGTTCTCTTTCAGGACCAATGAGCTGATCAATCTGAGCGATGCGAGATAAACGTGATGCTTTGAAAAGGTGAGCTCTTGATCCTGGAGGTATAGGATCCCCCACCAACTCTGAGTCAGACAGAGAAACTGATCGTCTTTTAATCGTTAATATAAATTTGTGTCAGATACTTTAAAGAACTCCTTCAAGATGAAATTTACTGCTTTCTTCAAGATCATCCTTGAGGGAAACAAAGTTTCACCCTGATAATGTCTACTGGTATATTTGAGGCTATATTTAGTAAAGTTTTAGATGTCAAATTAGATCAGTGTTTTATGTGTATGTAGTTTGATAAGGAATTATTAATATTGGGATATATTTGTAACAGATAATCCTTGTTGACAGGCGATCCATCTGAAAGCAGACCGTCTCTGCAGGTGGCCGTATTTCTTCTTCAAACAGGAGCAGATGGTGGATGAATCCAGACAAACCTCCACTACATTAAGCCCATGAATCAAACTCCATGTAAACACACACATATAGTTATTGAATCCCTCACATAGTGAGGAAAGGTCACACGCTTCTCTCGCATTTCCAAACTCGGCCGTTCAGAACATTCCTGAGGCTCGAGTTGTACTACGGGCGTCTTGGTAGAAAACACCGGCCCGCCGCTCCGACAGAAACTGACCCCCAGCATCACCCTGCAGCGCCACATTCCCCACATGACTCCATCCTCTCTGCTGTCTGCACTTCACACAGACCTGTCACCACCTTTACCTCACAGCCTTCACTCCTATAGTCCGACCTGCTAAATGCTCGTCTCCAACACCTTCACTGGTCTGAGGCGATCATTGGTTCAGAGTTAACGGTTTATCACTCAAAGAAGTGTCGACGTATTTTAGCTTCTTTTTTTTCCCTTGGTACACATCAGGTCTGTAAACAAATATGCTAAAACATTCACAAACCATCTTATTCAATCAATCCAGGTCCAAACATCTTTCACCGAAAAACACTTAACGAGTTTGAAAAACTGTTTTTAACTAAACACTTTGGTGCATGAAGTATGAGAGGCTGAGTCAAGATGTTTTCTTTAGATGTTCTTTATATACTTCTGAGTATAACACCTTTCTTTCTTTCTTTCTTTCTTTCTTTCTTTCTTTCTTTTTGTCTTTCTTTCTTTCTTTCTTTCTTTCTTTTTTGTCTTTCTTTTTTCTTTTGTTTCTTTTGTTTCTTTGTCTTTCTTTTTCTTTCTTTCTTTCTTTCTTTCTTTCTTTCTTTTTCTTTCTTTTTTGTCTTTCTTTTTTCTTTTGTTTCTTTGTCTTTCTTTTTCTTTCTTTCTTTCTTTCTTTCTTTCTTTCTTTCTTTCTTTCTTTCTTTCTCTTCAAATATCTGATTTTCTTCAGAAAGTTACAGACCTGTCCAGTCCAGTAGATTACATACACTTAAGCATTCAACAAAAAACCATATGAACTGAATGTACTTTTTTTCTATATTTTATGTGTTTATTTTTGGTAATTCCATGCAAAATATTTGAACATATTTTCAGACATTCTAAATTTGTGTATTTTATAGTTGATAGTCTTTTTAAACTATATGTTTGTAACTTCTAAATAAATCAGATATTTAAAATAAAAGATAAATATTTAAAATAAATATATAAATAAACATTTGAAATAAATAAAATAAAAATTTAAAATAAATAAAATAAAAAATTTAAATAAATAAAATAAAAATTTAAAATAAATACATATTTAAAAATTATTAAATATTTAGAATAAATAAAAAAAATATAAATAAATAAATAAATAAACAATTTTCATGCCTTAAGAAGAAGTCTTAGTTTTAGTCTTTTTTGAATAACATGAGGCAGATTTCAGAATGGAGATTCAAAAATGTCAAAAAGGAAGCGTTGTGTAATAAAAACTCAGAACATACCATTTTCAAAAATTTAACTGAGGACAGACAAACAACTTCAAAACAAACCTCTCTGTGTTATTCTGTCCGTCCACCAGGCAGATGATTAGATTTGACTGCCTGTAATAATGAAAATAAATGCAAAACTCCTAACCTTAAAACAGTCACAATCATTTAACATGTAACACAAGAACTAACGGGGATTTCTAGTGGAGGCGGCCTCTAGTGGACACTGAAGGAACTGCTGCTTTTGGTACTTGGCCTGCACCCAGTAACCACAAAGATGACCAAAATATTCTGTCACATGAGGGGACGGCAATACGATAATTCAATGATACAGCAAATCCAGTGCTAATGACTGCAGTTCCTCTTGTGTCCACTAGAGACAGGCTCCAGAAACACCAGAAACCACAAACACACCTCAGAAAAGGTGATCTTTACACCAAAAGAAATAAACTATCTCAATTCTCTGTGTGCACACACTGTATGAGAATGGAAATCTCTTATATCTTGTTATTTTTTGAAGTTTTAAATCTTGTGGTTTTTGCCCATATAAGGGTAAGGCTGATTTGATTGACAGGCATGCACACTGCCTTATTTAAGCCAAGTAGAGTCAATTTTTTTTCACACGGCCCTGTCAATGATAATAATTTTACTTCAAGAGATCTGATTTCTTCTCTCAGGAGTTTAAGTGGAAAAATTCCCTTAAACACGTCAAACTTTTCTTACCTGTCAGTGGTTTGATCAAGGCTCCACCCAGGATCGCAGTAGCCGCTCACCTCCCGCCTGAAAGGAGAAAATTAAAATGAAATCTGTGAAGCTGATTGGAGATCTCTCCAAAGAGAGTGATCTTTCACAGTTTGATATAAAATGTCAACTTTTGCAGCTGGGCTCATTCCTGAGCGTGGTCTGGTGTCTTAAGTGAAGAAGCAGCTGTTATCTGAGGATACGATACGGCCGTCTGCAGAGGTCTAATATAACATGGAGTAACTCTGAGGGGTGAGATGTCAAACACAGGACATTGTTGAGGCTATGTGTGGGAGCTTAGGGTGAGATGTAGCACTGCATAAAAAGAGCAAACAGTGCACATTATTTATACATTTCGACCACTGAATGCAGCCAAAATGTGAATCATGTAAAACTCAGTTTAATCCAGATTAGAGAGGAATAAGATCCGGACAATCACTGGATTTAAGTTCTGTAACGCTGTAAAGTTCAGATCAGGAGGGGACATGAAACACAAGCCTGAGGGCCAAATGTTTGAGAGTCTTGTTTTATTATCCTTTGGCACAACAGTACATGATTCAAGGCGGCTTGCTCAGCAGAAACAAAGTGTAACAGACATTCATACGACACGGAGACAGGCCAGAGAAGTCGAGAGCAGAAGCGCTGATTGACTCCAGAATGAGGCTCAATATGAGCGTTCAGGGAACGGAGAGTTTACGTGAGAACGTGTTGAACAGACGTACCTCTGCAGCAAACCCCCACATGGTGGCGCTCTGTTCAGTCTGTGAGGAGGAAATGAAAAAAAGGTAAAATTAGATAACAGTGGTTTGAATACCTGAATTTAAATTCAAAATAATAAAGCTTTTTGACTCACCGTATTTGGACAAACTGGAAAAAGGTCTTGCCTTCTGTTGTTAACCCTTTGCACTCCACAGTAAACATTTATAACAAGTGTTTCCTCAGACGGCTGTAAATTACTGTTAATGTGTTTAAAATTTGTAAAAAATGTTTCTCATAAGAACTTCTGTAAATAATTAATTTAACCAGTTTTCAGCTCCAAAATAAAATAAACACGTCTGTTGCTAATGCTAACAGGAAACATTTCACTGATGACTCATGATTAGAGCTCAACTGTGTTTTGAGAAAAAGCAAACCATGAATTAAAACCCAAACCAGTACCTGCAGAACCAGTCAGCAGAAAGAGTGGAATGATGGCGTTAGCATTCATTTAGCATTCACGGCTTCACAAGTCGTGATGTCACAAGTCTCTCAGACTGTTCAGGACTTATTTGGGGATTTTAATAGAATCACAACGTTGGAAACTTTGACCATTAGTGGATGAAAGAGCAAAAAGTGAAAGAAGAGAATCAACAGGACCATGAAGAGCATGAAGACGAAGCTCTTGTGTTTAATTTGACAGCAACAAGACAGATAAAGTACATCACGTCTGTTTGAACAGTTTAGAAAAGATGACAGGATGTAGATCAGTACAGACGGCAGGCTGAGCTGTTCTTCCGCCAAAATAAAATAAAATCAAATATCCTGTTTGCTTCCACTGTGAGCAAAAAAAAAGAAAAGAAGAAAAGAAAAGAAGAAAGAAAAGGGTAGAAACTTCTGACATATGTACATCCAGGCAGACGATCTGGATGGTAGGAGAAGAAGTCGACCAATTTATAAAGATAAAATCCTCATTATGTGTCAGGTTAGGTAATATTAAAAGAAAAAAAACAAAACAAAACAAAAAATTCTTGAAGATTGTTCTCACTTAAAATATAAAAAATCTGCATCTTATATTCAAAAAACGCTTTTCCTTAAAAATAAACGTTTTTTAATTAGCCAATAATCATTTTTAATATTCCTTTTATTCTATAAACTTTTTTGTTTAAAATTCAGTAAATTTTGGGTTTTTTTTTCATCTGGATTTTGACAATAACCAAACCTAAAATCTACACGAGTCCAAAACTTTACGAAAACGGACAAAAAGGTGTGCTTGATGGTTAGGAATTCATATTCAATTATTCTGTATTTTCTATTTGCTGAAAAAGATGAACACTCCTGAAAGTGTTGTCTGTATTTTCATGTTTCTTTCTTTTAATTTTCATCGTTCAAAGAGGTTTAATTTAAACGCCAGCTAAAAGTGAACAAGACTTCTCTCCTGCTATGAAAGTAAAAATGTAAAAAGTAACAAACAGTATAATTTAGAAGAAGATGAATCAAATCTAAACCTTCATATTTATGGGGGAAAAAAATAAATAAATAAAAGGAGTCATTTTCTGTTTCTAAGTCACAAGAAACATGGAGCGAAATGATCATTTTCTCATCCTCATCGCAGATATTTTTAAGCGGAAGAACAATTCAGCCTCCGTGAAACAAAACCAAATGTTTGAGTCTTCACTCGTGTACTAACTGACATCAGAACACACGTTACAAATACGTCACATGACAACGAAGAAAAGGGCTAAAACATGCGGCAGCTTAGTTCAAACTGAGGAGTTTATTTCCAGGTCAGTGTTTCATCTGTTTCATCATCTCACTCTAGACTCAAAGACCTTCATTATTTTGTTGAAAGCACAAACATAAATGATTCATGATTTTGATTTCAAACTTGGAGCTTTTTCTCCTTCATAACCTTCCTGTTAACCAACCAACAACCAAAGCCTTTCATCACTTCCTGTTCCATTTGGTAAACCAAAGACAAGCCTCTGTCTTCAGTTGGATATTAAGTCTGATCATTACAGTTTGTCAGTTGGACCTAAGTGGTTGTTATTGTTTCTGAAAGACGGGTGAGTTTACAGTGAATCTGCGGCGTTATGGAAACAAACTCCTCAGTTTCACAGACATCAGACCTGAACTCTGTCCTGAAAATCAATCTTAAGCCCAGAAACCAAAGACGGATCACGTTTAACTATCAAACATCTTCTTCCTATCAGACTTGTCTTCAATGTTCTTACGCCAGTCTCCCACGTCACGAAGCTGCTTGTCCTGCGAACACAGATAATACTCGACTTAGAAAACAAGCCTGACGAGTTAGAAACAGCAGAGTGAAAACATGTAGAATAAACAACTGAAACCGGACAGGTACTCACCTCCTCTTTGACCTCCTTCTTGACCTGTTTGAGGTTGGCCCTCAGGTCCATGTTGACCGTGTGTTTGGAGCCCAGCAGAGCCTTCAGCATGGCGTCGGCAGACATACGTACTTTCTTCAGCCTTGGTCTCTTGAACTTTCCTCTCAGATCCACGATCTTTATGTTCAGGTCTCTGACCTAAAGGAGGAGGAGAACAGAGCCATCTGGTCAGGTGAACTTCTCACATTTTTGGCTACTCTACCAGTCGCTGGCATGAAACGGACAGAACGTTTGTTTTGAATTTTGTAAACCACATTTTTAAAAAATGTCTTTTAAACAAATGGTAACCTCCTGTCTTAAACTGAGAAGCCCATTAAGAAATATTTAAAACTGCAGTTCTTTGAGATTCTGCCTGAGCCTTAGAAATCCGAGCATGTTAGTCGCTGATATTACGTATCCACTTCCTTTTGCATTTGCTGTTGTTTTTTGAGACAAAACACGCCAAGTCTGTTGCCAGAATCAAATGTTAATTATATGATACCTCTTGCTGTATGCAGAAACATTAAGTTTGCCATGTAGCAAGCCTTTAAAAGTTTAATAAAAACTTAAATACATATGTTGTTATTTGTTGTTCAGCCACATTCACCTGACCTGAAGTTCATATTATGTCTTGTTTCAAAATATTAAAAGACAAAAATGATGCCTGAATAGCTCGGAAAGCCTAAAAACGCCTGCCACTGTGGTAAGAAATTTTATTTATAAGTTTCTTAAAATAAGAATCATTTCTTAATACAAAGAACAAAACCAAGTACAATTTTCTTACACTGTTGGAAAACTGTTTTACTCATTTACTTACGTCATTTTTGTCTTTCAGTATCTAGAAATGAGACTATTTTCTGGACTTGTCGAGTGAATGTGGCTCACATTAAGTCTAACACGACATTTTTCCAATAAAAAATAAGACGCAAAACGCTTGCTAAGATTTCAGATTTTGCAGTGTAAGAAGATCCTCCAGACGGTTGTAGAAAAGAAAAAACAAGAAATAGTAGAAGACCTAAATAAGAGCCTTGAGGGACCCCAGTTGTCATTTTACCTGTGGTGGATCTCTAACTTAACCAACCATGAGTTTTTACAAACTATCACAAATACAAAAACTATAAAACATGAAGAAGTGTCTCACCTCACTCAGAACCATGTTCAGCTTAAACTCTATGCAGTATCTCTCCTCCTCGCTCAGGTCTATCTCTGCGTGAAGTTTCTTGCAGAGTTCCTAAAGAGAAAAACAGAACTTCATGTGGTTAAAACGTCTAAATCAGGTGTTAAAAAATACAGAGAGGCCAAATTCTCCGACTGTACCTCCAGCTCTTCTTTGGAGTACGGCAGCTCAAGAGGAGGACACTTATCTGCCAGGAACTTCTCCCTCTCTGTGGCCTTCACGGTTGACTCGGCCTCCAACAAGTTACCAGCCACCACCAGCATACAGCTCTGTGGATCACACCATCGTTAAACTCTGTAGTTTCAGCTGAAACTGGTGAAAGTCGGCTTAAAGGAGCCCAGTCCCTACCTTCAGGGTGTGCTTACGCCTGGCTGACAGTCTTTTCCTGCACACAAAACACGAGTCAGACTGGGTTATATTAGCATGATGCAATCAGTACATCTATAATTATGATGATTAGACGAGTATTTCTAATTTTAGCGTGCTGATCCTAAATGTAGGCTTCTAATAAGCTCGACATTTGCACAGAAATGCTGAACGTTGGTTTATTTTTATAGTCTGCAATTTAATCTGCAACTGGTTTGCAACAAAATAAAGAGACGCATGAGTTAATAAATCGCTTTATCTCTGATCCACTGGACATATCTACAGCAAATATAATTTTATACATTCATGACTGATATTTCTATACAACAAACAGAAAAACATTCAGCAGTCCGACTGTTTCAAACTGTTTACTCACTCATTCATCTTGGCGTTCGGATTTGGATTTTACCTGGTTAAAAAAAAGGGAGAAAAGAAACACATTAAAAAATGTGTTTTTACCCATCATGCACCACTTTGTTTCCCAAACTTTACCATGCCAAGGCCCCCCAAACAGCATTAGTTTCTGGCCAGTGACCCCCTTTGCAAACCAACAGATTTTTTTATTTATTTTTTTTTGGCACATGGTATGGGGCTAAAAATGGTGCTTTCAGGTCCCACTCGGGGAAGGTAGCTTGCTCTGTAAATGCAGCAGATTGCCTGACCTAATGCTCGTATTTATGTCTTAAGAAGTTGACTGTTTTCTCAGCGTCTGCCGGGTGTTTTCGTATCAAGTGACGCTGAAGTTCTGAAGGCTTTAAACACTCGTTTGAGAGGGTCTCCAGACATTAGGACACATTTCCGGCAATCATGACCATTTTTCTGTATGGCTTTGAAGCCTTATTAATGTATGCTGCCTCACATTTTCGAATTTTAGTTGGCCATGAGTTCTTAGAATCCTCCACGGCAGGGCTGTTGGACCGCTCCTTCTGTCTTTTTCCTGTCAAAAACCTTCTCATTTTGTGCTAGCTAACAGGCGCAAACCACCAGTTGACAAAGATGATGACATCATCATGCCCAAGTTCCAACTGTCACACGAGGTGTGGTTTTTAAGTACAATCGGACACTTGAGAATCTGACAATTATGGCAGTTTACGTGTTGTACGTTCAGGACAAATGGTTATATAAAAAGAATAACTAAATAGAAATATATAAATAATTTGATATTATTTCTTCCCCTTTCCTCCATTTTTCTGGACCTCCCCAGCAGCCCCCCCACTTTGAAAACCACTGGTTTAATATATGGATGTATTCTATGTGACGTCACCCATTTGTTTCTGAAACAGATGTTTGAAGACGATCCATTAGGATGGTGTAAAGGGGCGGGCCTTGTTCCCACCTCAAGTCAGCAATACCCTTATATGGGCAAAACTTGTGTGTTCAATAACTTTGATGGGTCAAATGTAAACATGTTGAGTTTGGTTGTAAAAATCCGCTGTTTTGGCTTGTTGTGTATGTGGTTTATGCTATTTCTGCAGCTGCCTCTAGTGGACGCTCAAGGAACTACAGCATGGGCTGCTAATTTTTTAGCCCAGGTTTACTGCTTGATTCCAACCTGTTATTAAAACAGCTTTAAAATGAAGACTTTTCTCAATCATGAACATTAAATTTTGAACATTAATTCATATTGGACAGATGTTGGATATGTGTGATTATTTGGTGAGAAGAAAAAGAAGAAAACTGATTAAAAAACATCTTCATGTGACAAGACTGGAAACTTTTGGTATCCTTTTTTTGTGAAGAGCGAGTAAAGAAGTCGCTTTTATGTTTACTTTTATTTTTAGTAGAAACACTGAATTCAGTGCTTCCCAACTGAAAGCTCTGTTAGGAGCATTGGGATTTGTTTGCAGTCACCTCTGGCATCTACCTTTATGTTTTCTTCATGTTTGAATCCTCGTCGTCCTCCTTCCATCAGGAGAAACTCACCTCTCTCACATTTCATGTTTGGCTCATGTCAATTCTATCTTAAGACATCATGTTAATTCCAGGAAACTTCATGGAGCTGAACTTTGTAACTGAGGCCGTGTTAATGCCTTAAGGATCCAAAGGCTATTTTTAGGCGTGTGGCTGCTTAGAGGACAGTGGTCCAACAATGTGGTGAAGTTTAATATCTCAACGACCATCAGATGTGAAATCAGGTTTTACAACAGGCAGAGATCATTAAAAATGCTTCTACTCACTGGTCTTTTAGCGCCACCCTCAGGTCATAACATATACCTGTATAACTTTTTATTTCATGGTAAGATGCTCCTCAAACTGTGGATTCAATTCTTATGAGCCTGAGCATGCCGACAGGTTATTTGATTACCTGGTTGCATGTTACAAATGTAGCTTAGTTATGTAACAGGAAAGATGTAAAAACAGGTTATTAAAGCAAATTGGCAAGCTTTTTGGAAGATAAAGTAACTCATTAGAAAAAATGGCAGAAGTTATGAAGTCAACAAGATGCTGAATGCGGTCTCCCAACATGCTAAAGCTAGATGCAGTATTCTTAAAGGTAACGTGTTTGATATTTCATGCTAGGAAAGCATTATATTTGTCTAAAGCTCTCAAACAGGCCATGGTTTGAGTTTTTTTTCTCATATGTACTTTGAACTAATGTTAATATGCCAAAAACATATTATTTTTGTATATAACTTATCAATTAGCTTTAAGGCAAAGAGTTGTTATAAACTGACAAAGTTAGATGTATGGTGAATAGACAAGTGTTTAAGTTTGAGCAGCTAGCCAAGAGGCTAATAGCCAAACTGAAGTCTGCTTCGTGACTCTGGCTAAGGTGACTGAAATTTAGGTTGAGACAGCATCTCCACTATGGCAACTGCTTCCGCTAGGCCTCATAATACCCCATCAGAGTCCAATGGATGATGTCACCAAGTCCACACCAAAGATTTATACAGTCTACGGTCTACATTGGATGTTCAATTTGTAATCACTCTCAGAAAGCCTGATTATTCTCAACTGATCAAAATAACAAAGCAACCAGATATTCCAATTTAAAAAAAGTACTCAAAACAGGTTGGGGTAATTCTCATTTAAAGGGGCAGTTTTAAAAATGTAGTGGCATCAAGCAGCCAGTTCACAGCATAAATAGTAACTACTCACATTTAATTTAAGTTTCTTAAAATCCCATAAATGGTGAAACTTCAGTGACTGAAATTTAGGCATGAAATGCTAAAAAAAGAGTTAACCCTTAAAAACCTAACCCATCAAAAATAGCCAGACAATTCTATATTTTTAGAAACTGAAATATTTATTAACCTTTTTAACAAAATCCACAAAAAATATTTCTATATCATTTTGTTTATGATATATTCCTCATATCATATCTGACACATCGGGCGGTTTTGGCAACTTTTTTTCATAAAAGTTTTTGTAAAGATGCATTCTTTCAATGCAGAAAACACTTATTCAAAAAAAAAATAGGAACAATTTAGACATTTTTTTCACAAATTCTTGAAAACTATCAATGATTTTCCTGAAAAAAAATAAAATTTGTGGATGATTTCCTGAGAGAAGCCATTTTGAAAAAGGCCAAAATACTACTTCAGCCGCCTGTAGTGGGTCAAGGGGTTCGAAAATACTTTCTTTATATTTTTTAACAGGTTTTTTTTAAAAAAACAAAAATATTTATCATGTTGATGAAATAGAAGTCACAACCGGACAATTTCAGGGATAACAAACCCGTCTTGTGTTCTCAACGAAACTCTGTCTCTAAACAAACACTGCTGTCAAAACATAAGGATCCAATGGTTCAATCTTATATTGACTATTTTGTCATTTATCTCTTAAGCAAAAAAAAAAAAAGTTGTTTAGTTCCAGAAATAAATGGCATAATTCAGCTAAAGCACCAGAATGTTCCTCCATACGTTTCTGAATAAACAAAACCTCCTTTCTTTGCTGTGTCGGTATGATAATGTCCCTCTAAACTGAGTAAAGAGAGGCTTTCAGCCCCCAGCTGGGGGACTTTGAGGATCCAGAGGTACTTGCAGGCCAGACAGAGCTGTTTGTCATGTTTAGGCCCTGTGACGAACAGTGGATTAAGACTCTATTCCTGGAGCCACAGCTGTTCCTAACGTCTTCATTATGAAGCCAAAAAAAAAAAAAAAAAAAAAAATGACAGCGGGCTTGTCTTGAAAGAAAAGATGTCCAAACAGCTCCAGGAACAAATGGTTGTCATACGCAAACCAATAACAGGCCGGCGGGGGATATCTCTAAGGCTCATGGTGTATTTTAGGACAGCAGAGACCCTGAGGACATAACAACATGTTGCTCTGGAGATGGGATCATATCAGCTGGGTTAAATTTGTGTTTGTGTGTGTTATGAGCTGGGGATTGTCTCTGGACAGAGAGTGGAGGGGTTCGAGGTAATCCAACACCACAGAACATCCATCGGACGAGCGAGACGTGAGAGCATACGGTGAAAATAACTCGCTGGTGGGCTGACCTCAGATGCACGAAAAGATCATCCACGCCACAGAGAGAAATGTAGAAACAGGAGGGTCCAATCATCTCTAAGTTGGAAAAAATGACTTATTTAGCCAAAAAAGTAACATTTACGAGAAAAGGTTGATTTGACTATCGGAAAAGGCAGAAAATCAAACTGAAGACTGTAACAAGATCTGATTCAAAAGAAGAGCTTCTTCCTTTGGAAGTAGGCGTATAAATTAAGAGTAAAAGGACTGTATTTTAATTTAAAGACTGGACTGTAAAACTGTTGAAACAATTACCTCCGAACAACAAAAACGGTGCCAAAAAAAAGTTCAAATATAAAAAAACGTAACTCCAAAATCTGTCAGAAACTCCTCAACCTTCCATCTCTTTTTCAGAATTGGAGACAAATTTTTGTTTTGGTAAGAACATCTGACTCCGTGTGAAGAAAACAGTCTAAATTTGGTTTGCAGGGATTAAAATCCAGGTGGTGACAGAGACCGGTGTTGGCAGCCGTTACAGATTAAACCAGGTTCTCCTCCGGACCCCGGGGTGCTGACAGGAGGATAAACACGGATGGATCAGTTTTCAAGTACAAGCCTTGTAGTGGTGTTGGCTTTCATCGCGCCACATCAACAGATCGTACATCATCCGTACGACACGTGCGCGCATCTGAAAAATCGACTTCTGACACCTCAGACGCCAAGAGAAAACACCTCGGAGACATAAACAAGTTTTACTGACTGAAAAAACTGTACACTTTAAGTGAATTAAAGTGATGGAATCAAAATGTGCAAAAAACGTTCACCAGCACACTTTGACATTTTAAAGAGCCAAACCTTCATACGCCGAAAGCAGCCAGCGTCACTCAGCAGAGCCTCCGAATAACAAACTCAAGTAAAAGCTTTAAAATCAACCCTTCACTCTTTTTTTTTTTTAATCATACTATTATTTCCAATGAGAAACAAAACTCAATCTATCAGTTTTACTGACAAAAAGAAGCATTTTCAGCTTCTTCCATGCAAGCTCATGACAAAAGGAAGCCGTGCTGTTAGCCCTCATCAACCAGAACAGAATTCAACAAACAGCATAGATCGAGTTCTTACTTTACCGGAGCAGAAATCTCAGCTGTCAGCCTCACAGAGACACAGACGGAGCCCCAGACAGACCAAGTGTTAAGAAGGTATATATTGCAATCTGTGATAGCCCACTAAATCCTCTACGTTCTCTTTATGGAAGTGGATTACTGGTCAAACCAATGAGCTGGCAAGGTCATGAAATACAGTACAGTGTCATCTGCCCCCTTCCTCGGCTCGCCTCATTATAAATAACCCGCCCTTTAAGATTGTTATCTGTATGATCAGGTGGCGTCCAGCTTCAGTCAGAATGCAGGAAAGTGATTAAACCACAGAGGCATTTAGTAATCAGCAGTTAATACAGGCTTTTTATAGATGTGGATTAATGAGGGGTGAAGCAGAGGAGGAGAAAAGACTCTAGCAAAACTTTTTCTCATGTACTCGACTTGAAACTGCCTTTTTGTCCATAGTCAAGGAATCAATGCGAAAAACATTTCATATTTTGAGATAGTTCCTGTATTCAAATCTAAGATGAAACACAGAATTAAAAGTTATTTAATAATTCCTGGTGTGAAATTATAGCCAAACTTTGTAGAGAAGAGGGATTTCTGAAAAAAATGTAAAAGAAAAAAAAAAAAAGAGTAAAGAAGCATAAAAGTCACACGTAGTCTCTCGTATGTCTCATTTCCGTGCGTCACATTCGTGTGGAAAGCATAATCAGCCCTTTGGAAAACTTCCTGCCCCTCCCAACATTTTTCATACTTATCCATTAGTTTACCCATACAAAGCTAGCTGAAGTTCCCCTTTTATTTTTAAAAAGCCAAATAAGCCTCATAACATATCTTAATCTAAAATACTTTTAGTGACACTGTATGAAAAGGATCATGTATAGTGAAGTGGTAGTTATGCAAATTAGAAACCCAACAGGGTGAGCCAGACCCAGAAACTCTTAACCCCAATTCACACATACAGCATGAGCGCCGCGGTCCATCAGCGCCGCGCACTGCGCTGTGTTTTAGTGCCATTCAAGTCAATCAGTGCATTCACACAGCCGCGTGCTACCAACGGCTGCTGTTCCCATCGCGGCTGTTTCGCTGCAAGTCTATTCTTATGTTAGAGACACGTCAAACTCCACAGAGCAGATCGTACCAAACAGGAAAACAGACACGAAAAACGATCAGAGTTTCCGGTCTTTTCAAAATAAAGCACCATGTTCAGCCTGTCGATATTAAAATTATCCACGTATATCAAAACTACGACACTGGCACAGGGCCAGCAGTCATCAGCGGGTCAGACCCAGAGGAAATCTGACGCCATGGACGAGGAAAAGTTTATATTGGAGGCGGAAAACCAGATAATTATATACGATACAACACATCCTTTATATAAGGACACCAACAGAGACTAAAAGGGAAGGACTGAATTAATGAAGCTCTGGGAGGGCAGGTGAGTTTAACATACTAAATATCATGAAAGTAGTTGTCATGGGTGTGATTCCTGCAGGAACATGTGGTTCTCCTGTGATCTTGTGTATCAAGCTGCTATGAGTACGCTGAGCTGCGCTCCGCTCCTGAGACGGATCCAGTGTGAGTTGGCTCTCGCTCACTGAGTATGTGTGAATCAGGGGTTACTGTCTGTGGTGGATGGGAACATGCCAATTAGAATGTTAATGAGATCTGACTTTTTGCCACAGTCACAACAGGAAGAGGTGAAATGTGCCAGATTTCTTTCCCCTGATTGGTTTGATATTATGTGTATGATCAGGTTGTTCCCTCGAGTCACATATTGGAAATCAGTTCTCAAACACAAAACTGAACACCTCCATCAAAAGTAGATCATTGAACAGCTTCGGTCAAAACAAAGCAGCAACCTCCGCTCTGAAAATATGAGGCCTAAGTGCTAAAAACTGCAGTTCAGCGGCCATCCACTGGAGGCTGGCTGCAGAAACACCGGAAACAACCCACCCACCCACACACACACACACACACACACACACACACACACACACACTAAACTGTAGTTTCTCATTCTAAAGAAAAAGTGAGTTTTTAGAGTAAAGTGTTTACAGTCTGGTTGAAAAACAAAAACAAATAAAATTAAAAAAAAAAAAAAAAAACGTTGACAGCCACATTTTTGGCTCTCATTACATAGTCTTTAAAACTCAGACTTTGGGGAATTTTGACCAGATTTACTCGTGATGAAATGCATTTATTTATTTTTTTTTTTGGTGAATCCTTAAAATTACCAATGTTATTCTTTTACAGACAAAAATAAAAATAAAAAAACAGCAAGGAGCAGAGCTAAGCAGCAACCTCCTGTCTAAATTCAAGAAGCCTAGTGCTAAAAACTGGTGTCCACTAGAGAGTCACTGCAGAAGTACCATAAACTACATAAACACCACTTAAGAAAAAGCTGTTATTTTCAGCCTTGTTCAAAAAACAGTTTTCAGTCCGAATATTTCGTTTGTCTGCACACGCTGTACACAGGACACATTTTTTAGTAAATGGTTATTTTCAAAGTAATCAAATCTCTGACTTTTGTTCATATATGGTCATGGCTGACTTGATTGACAGGTGTAGCTGTCTGCAAAGAGCCCTAAGGCCCGCCTCTTTACCTCATCCTAACTTGAACTACGCTAGGTTGAGTTGAGCATTTCCAATAAATCAAAAGGTTTCAAAACTCTTTCATAAACAAACAGGTGACGTCACAGAGACTACGTCCGTGTATTATAAAGTTGATGCTTAAAAAAACATGAAAAGAGTTAAAATTTGGAGACTGTATCGACTATTACAACGCTAGGCTAATTTCTTCTGAAAGCTGTGAAAATAGATGGACGAAGATCTTAAATACAGCAGTGAACGGGACTGAGAAATGATTTCCTGTCAGAGTTTCAACAGGTCCTAATTTCAAAGCAAACTAGAGAACAAAGCGAAAAGGCTTTCAAACCCAACATGTTGTTCTTCATCCACAGCTAGCATTCACAGATTTCTGTTACTACGCTAAAAACAGAGTTTCAAACTGTGAGTTTGAAATGTGTAGTGAGGAACACAAACCGATTGGTCATAAGGTAGTGATAAGCTCCAGTTATCCTCAGACAGAAAGCAACGTATCTGATTATTGGCAACTAATGCGTGATAAACTGATGGTATTTTTAGAAGTAAACCACATGCGGTGAAAGTAAAGAGATAAATTAGCGCTAATTTTAATTATTAACTCTTTAATAACCAAACCACTGTGTTTTACTAACCTTAGAGGAAGTGTTTAAGGTGTGGTCCAATCTGTCTCCAAACAGCTCTTGAAGAGAATGACGGGGTACTTAATCACAGAGGGTACAATCCACGAATGAGGTTCTAAAAATGAATAAAAACAAAAAAAATGATAAGGGTCTTTTTGGATTTCATACAAAACTTGTCTGAATGTCAAAACTAGTCTGAGGAACTTTGTTTGAGTGAAACTCAAGTTTGAAAAAGTCCAAAATACAACTGTTAAAGTTTAACAGTCGACCAAAACAATGTGCTATAAATGTTGTGTACTTACCTCCGACTTTGTTTCCTTGAATGATGTGTGGCGTTTGTTTCTTCACCCTGATTCACCTCCAGGAAGTTGAATATACTCAACAGACTTTGTAAAATGCAGCAAATGCTTTCATTGGAAATCATTTAGGGTTGTATTTCTCCTCCACTCACTATAAAACGACATCCTGCTCTCCATCAGCGATGTGATAAAAGACAACACCTCCCGCTCAGAGCTGAACTGGTCAGTCCGTTTGAAACCAGCAGAGGCTTTACACATCATAAAACAGCAATAACTCAGAAACCAGAGCAGCTCTGTAGCTCAACAAGGGATCATGTTCACTGCTTTTTAAAATTCCCTCCAGCTGAAGAGGCGCCCGGATGTTATTCTCAGTCCAAATGTTAATCATTTTTAAAACGCATGCCGGTTAACAAAAGTTGTTTTAAACGCTGGAAAGACTTTTCAACTTCAATCATTTTACGAGTTAGTTTCATTTTTAGCCATTAGAGGGTGCCAAAACCCAGCATATCACCTTTCTTTGCCACATCATGAGCATGACGAACATTATTTAGGAATAATGACACAGCTGTGTCGAATACTTGATTCTGATTGGTCTGGACTCCATAGCAACGGTCTGTTATTTCTCTACAGCAGACTGTTGCTATGTAAACGTCACTTATCACAGATTCACAAGGCTGTAACCTCATCAATGTGCAGAAACAAACTTGTTTTATGATGTTATCAATGTTTTTAAGAAAATAATTCATTCACAGGATGAATCGATGATTGATCAGCTGATCATAAACAGGGCCCACTCGTTTTTCTCTGAGCAGCTGTTTATTTGTTCAAGGATTCTGCAGATATTTCAAACATAATTTTTTTTGTTATATAAATTAATTTTTGATAAAACCGGTCGATAAAAACAGACTAAATATTCTGCAATATGCTGAAGTGAGTAAAACACTGGTTTAAGCCTCAGCCTCGAACATCTTCTTCCTCCCGTCCATGCCAGATTTGTCTTCAATGTTTTTACGCCAGTCGCCGACATCACGCAGCTCCTTATCCTGAAACAGGAGAGGATAAAACACGACATGTTCTCAGACTTTTAGTCTCATTGGGTTTTAGAAATCAGCCTAACTTAATTTCATACAGGTAGTTAAGGTATGCGTCTTGCAGCAGGTTCCTCACCTCCTCTTTGACCTCCTTCTTGACCTGTTTCAGGTTGGCCCTCAGGTCCAGGTTGACCGTGTGTTTGGAGCCAAGCAGAGCCTTCAGCATGGCGTCCGCGGACATACGTACTTTTCTCAAGACCGGTTTCTTGAACTTGCCCATCAGGTCCTGAACTTTGATCTTCAGGTCGTCAATCTGGAAATGTGTTGTGGTGTAAAAATGGAAAACGTGAGAAACTCAGACTAACATCAGCGTCCTCAAACCCATAGATATAAATAAGCAGATTAGACACGCCCCTACGGCAAGGCTGCATATGATTGCACACTACTGCGTACGGATGAAACAAGAAGACTGGGAATAAACTTTCATCAGCAATTTTCTTTCTTTTTAAATAAAATGTTCTGTATTAATAGCACATGTTTGGACACTGACAATAGAGTAAGCCTCATGAAAATCAGTTGAGAAATGATCAAGTTTTGATTTATTTTCAATGTACATGCAATGGGAACATTGCCCCCACCAAGATGGCCGCCACATAGACAGAGGGCTGATATGGTACGCTGACGTATCTAGTCTTTTATATCTATGCTCAAATCCATTGTTGCACTTCTGTTTGGTCATGCTCACTGAGCACATGAAAACAAACTTTGTCTTCTTCTGTTTTGTGAAATGGTGGCATTACAGGACATTATCGCCAACTACTGTCAGGGCATGTGAGTAGATGGCTGCAAAAAATCCCCTTCAAAATAAAAGCACAGGATTTTATTTTTTTTTTACTGATAACGTGTTTCCCCTTGTGTACCTCTTTGTTGGTTTTAGAGACTTTCAGCTCCAGGTTGTATCGCTCCTCATCGATCACGTCAATCTTGTGGTGGATCTCTCTGGCCATCTCCTGAAAAACAGAACACATCTTCAGCCTCAGGGCTTAATCTCTTAATGTGATCTGGATACATGTGAAAAACAGACGGGCTATTTATCTCGCACATGTAGTTTGTTTCATGTTGCTCTTGTAACGTGTTTTAAAGTCCGTACCTGAAGCTCCTGCATGTTCCTGGGCATAGAAATGGGAGGACAGTTCTCAGACATGTACCTCTCCCTCTCCCGCTCTATCTCCCTCTCTTCTTCCTCCAGTATGCCTTTGGCGATGGAGAGCATCAAACTCTGACAGGAATAAAAAAGACATTAAAGCCAAAGATGCAGCACTGTTCATACATCAGCAGCAGTCTCTGATTTTGAATCTTTTACCTTCAGCTGATGCTTCCGACTCGAGGAAATCTTTCTCCTGAGGAGTTTGAGAAAATGACATTATTCTGAATTAAAATGTAAGCCTTTAATTCACAGCTTCTCCAGTTTTGTTAAAAAATAAGCTGATAGTTTTCAGGTAACAAAAAAAATTGGAAACCTGAACTTTTGGGACTTAAATACGGACCAAACTGTAAGATGTTGGCTCAGGAAACAAATCAGGACTAAATTATTTCTTCAATATGCAGATTTCTGCTTTTTTTTAGCATAATGTTTATAAAGTAAGATTTAGCTTATTTACTTTTTCAAATTTTCACAGAATTTTTTTGCAAAATAGAATCAACAGGCACAACTTAAAATCACTCACTCTGACATCTTGGTGACCGTTGAGCTTCAAACTCTGCAGAAAAAAAAACAAAAAAAACTTGATATTTCTTTTTTTTTCCATTTCGAAAGGTTTAAAGGTCAACACACATAGACTTACACATTGCTTCATAAGTACTGAAAGTATCTCAGAAACAGACAAAAGTGAAACATTAATCAAACACAGATGTTGAAAATGACATGAGGTGGGTTTTGGGTTGTGCTGATGATGTTTTAGAATAATAAATCCAGTTTAAAGAAACCCAACACCAACAGCAAGCATTAACAGTTTAAAGGAAAAACCTCTCGTCTATATTTGGTTGAAGATCTTGGGTCCATTCCCCCCCCATGAAAGCTCTGTCTTCTGGAAGATTATCAGGACACACTTGATACCTCCTCTGGTGGGACATAACATGTCTGAAGTGACAGAGACGAAACTCGTCCTCTGAAAATAGACGATCCAGATCAACAATTGCTGCATCCAGATTGAAAACAGAGACCTTACGGCTGTCCAGACTGACCCCCAAAACTCTTCAAGATGTGCACGAGATAGATACAAACACCATCTTTCTAAAGTGGTTTGAATTTGAACTGAATAATAAAACAAAATCAGACTTTGGGGGATTTGGAAGCAGTTTTGAAAAACCATGAAAGACCTCTTTGATGCTTTATTTGTCTGTGGAAGTTATAAAAAGGTGTAATTTGTGAGTACATTTTGGGATTTTAAAGGACACTTTTCAAAAAGTCACATATACACGTATCTTAAGAAAGAAATGTACTGAAAATGTTTCTCATTGTCACTTTCTTAAAATAATTGCCTAGGTTTTTTGTTTTGCTTTTTTTTAAGTTTTTCAGAAAGTAAAAACTGGGCCATATGTCATGAGAAGTTGATCAATGCAAAAAGTAAAATAAATAAATAAATACAGATATTAGGCAACTATTTCAAGAAGGTGGTGATATATAATATGATTTTTTTTCCACAGAACTAGTATTGAATAAACTGTATAAGATTTATTTTCCTTCTTCACTCATCAAAGCTACAAAGACACATTTACCTCATCAGATTTATGTGAGCGAGTTAGAGCACAGTATCATCAGCGTAACAACTTAGTCTCAACTTCAACAGAATGTTAAAAACTTATAAGTTTTAACTTTAAGCTCCGATGCTGCTGAGTTTTCACTTGATTCTGAAACATACTAAAACTGATACTTGTGCCTGTAAATGACCAAAAACAGCAAACAAGAACATGAGCAACAACATTTCGTGAGAGTAATTTTTGATGTTGTTAACAGCTGTGAAGGCTTGCAGTCGATCCAGACCAGATATATGATAAAATCATAATATTCTCATTCTTTACAGGCAACAAATAAGCTACAAAACTTTGTAGCACATTTCCAATTGTCTAATAAATCAATTGAATGAAATGTTTCTTTTTTGATTAATATCAAATTTTAGTTGCTTCAACACAAATCACAGCAACAGCCCAAAGTTTCCATTCAGTTTGAATCATCAAGATATTTTTAAGTATTTTACAAAAAAAAAAAAAATAATAATAATAATAATTTTCATTTGGTTGCAAGACAACATGGAGACAGACTTTTACAAAGATCTCCGAAAAGAAAGAACAAAGTAGTCGACTGTCTTTAAGCAGTTATTCAACTTCACGGGAGATTACGAGATTAAAAAAAAAAGAAAAGAAAGAAAAAAGGAATAAAGAGCCTGAAAATGTTGAAGCCACTGAATAGAAAACTTTTAGCTCCCCTGATGAATTTAAGAATAAATTATGATTAATTAAAGCTAGAACCCTGAACTACTGTTATATTAAGAAACAAATTCAGGACCATAAAGTTTTGTTTTGTCCAAATCTTCCACAGAATAGCTTATTCTGTTTTATCGTCATGTATGAAGTTTACTTAAAGAACTTTACTTAAAATTCAACTTTACTTAATTTTCCAAGACTGCCAAAAACAACCACTCTGTTTATTTGAATGCAATTTAATGACGCCAGCGGGAGTGCACTGTAAAAACTGAACTCTAGGAAGTGTTTTTCGTTAGACTTAATATGAGCCACAATCAACTCACAAAAAGTGTCTTATTTCAAGATATTAAAGACATTTGTGAAGAGTAATAAAATCTACCAATGTGCTAAGAACAGTTCCTCAGTTTCTTAAACTAAGAATAATGTTGTAATATTAAAAACTAAACAAGTATATTTTTCTTACCCCATTGGAAGAGCCATTTTAGTCTTTTAATATCTGATATTACACATTTCTCAGGTACTTGTCAGGTGAATGTAGCTCACATTATGTCTAATTTGACATGTTTTGCTAAAATAAGACAAATGCTTGCTTAGATTTTTGCAGCATTTGATGCTGATCTCTGACTCTGCTGATGGAAGCAAACAACAGAAAATGTGGTCGGAGTTTATCTGAAACATTATTAGTTTTGTAGGGTTAAAAAAAAAAAAGTCTGTTAAAATTAATTCACCCTGTAAAGTTAAAGTAGTTCAGGAGTTGTGTGGTAATTTGTGACCAAAGTGTCATGACACATTATTTTTAGTTCCCAGGGGATTTGAATCTGGTCTCATGGGATTTCATTGGGTATGTCTGACCTTTAACTTTTTCTTAATGGTTTATTTAAAACGGGACCACACGCAACACGACAGCTGAGCAAGAGTTAGCTGCAAAAACAATTTACATCTCCAGGGCCGGAAAACTTTTCAGGATACAACACAAATACTGAAAGACAACAACATTCAAACAACTCAAACAGCGCAAAACTTCACAAACGATGCGTCAGATAAAAACATGAATCAATCTACACTGAAGAGAAAAAAGATCAAGTATACAAAGTACAAGTTTTCTGCAGCTTGAACTGAAAATGAAAACTGCCTGTAATTTGTTGTCTTAAATTTGCCCGAACAGTCAAATTTTCAGCAAACTTTAAGGTTTGAAAAATGTTATGAAGCAAACCTTTCAGACTGTACTCTGGGAATATTCCTACGCAAGACAATAACACAGACTCGAGCGTACATCTCATCACAGAGCACCACAAACCTGCAGTAACTTCATCCCAAAACTGAACTATTTAAACTTCCTAAAGCTGCTCAGTCATCCTCATCTTCATGATTCCCATCATCCTACTGGAACATGCTCCAATAAACCAGTTTGAGTCAAGAGATTTTTAATGATGAGGACCAAAAAGAGACAAACAAAAAGCTTTCAATAAAAATATTTTCATTTCTGCAGATCAGCAGCAGCGAGGGAAGACAAAAAGAAGATTTCTTACCCGTTAATCGAAGACTGAAACCAGACGGAGCGACACTTAAAGGAAGCTGCTCAGTTTTAGCATAATTAGTTGGTTTATATTGCATTCCCCAAAGGAAGAGGAAGCTCCATCTTCCTCTTTATGGAAGTTGATTTTCTTACACACCAATGGGCTCAGCAGATCTGAAACTGAATACCTGACCCCCCGCCTTCACCCCGACAATCTCCTCCCTGCTTTTTCATTATAAATAAACCTTCATCTGGATTGTTTTGCAGATTTTATTATTCCTACAGATCCACAAAAAGATCGTCCTCGTGAGCCTGGGGATGAATTTAAAAGAAATAAAGAGTTAAGAGAGGACGTGACTGAGTGTGATGTGGCTTCATTCAAAGATTACTGTGTGAACACAAAGCCAGGCTCCTGAGGAGAATCAGGGGAGCAGCAGTGATGAAAGTCAAGGGGGCAGCAGGTGGGAAAGTCAGAGTGGAGTTCCAGCAGACACTTAAGACACGCTCAGAGGATGACATGAAGCAGCTGTTAGGAGGAACTGGTCAGAGAGAGGGCAACTATCCCAACCTCACAGGAGCCAAACGATGATGGCTCAACAGTCAGAATCATATGGAAGCCCATTTCTGCCAGTTTAAAAAAAAAAAGAAAAAAGAAACTTGGCTTTGTTGAGTTTTTTTTCCCCATATTAAGTCATATTTATGAGATAAAAAAGTAAGTCTCAATGTACTCAGAATCCATTTTACTAGAGCTCACTCACATTATTTCACATTTTTTCCCATTATTTTGATTTTTTATCTCATAATTATGACTTTAAAAGTTTTGGTTTTTATTTTACTAACTGGCGGAAATGAACTTCTATAGGATCAGATGCTGTTGAGGTTTTTTTTTTTTTAACAATATTTAAAGGGTAAAAGACTTTTACTGAGTAGAGAAAAAGTCGGGACAAAAAAATGGACGTGTGTTTATAAAGACATGACTTTGCAGCCAGAAAAGCCTTTATAAAAATATGTTAAAAGATTTTAACATTAAAACATTTGTTTACTAATAAAAGGAGTCAAAAAGTTGCTTTATTTACTAAAATTATACATGCAGCTTCCTTTATTGACACTTTATACTCTCTTAATGCATAAACATTTTTTTAAAAAGTTGTTTTTTGTGAATTTGTGAAATAATTTTCAAAATGTATTAATTAATATGAAAATGTCTTCATATAACAATAATAGTACAATTATATATATATATATATATATATATATATATATATATATATATATATATATATATATATATATATATATATATATTTTTTTTTTTTTTTTTTTTTTTTTTTTTTTATCATGCGGCTTATGTGGAAGTGCTTTAACCTGCAGTTCATAGAGTGTCCACTTGAGGTTGGCTGCAGAGGAACAAAAAACAACATACACAATAATTAAAAAAAGATGATTTTTTTTCTTTATGTAGCATTAAAAACATGTTTCCAGCCAAGTTCAATAAATGATTTTGGCCTGAATAGTTCATTTCTCTATCAGCACAAGCTGTACGTGGTGATGATTCTTTTATAACACAAAATATTAAACTTCAATGAATCAATCAAACTTTATTTATAAAGTGCTTTTCATACAAAGAGATGTAACGCAAAGTGCTTTACAGACCATTAAAAACAACAATCCACCCAGACGCCCTCCCACCCAACACAACCATACAGCCCCCACCCACGGCCCTCACACACACACACACACACACACACACACACACACACACACACACACACACATATATATATATATATATATATATATATATATATATATATATATATATATATATATATATATATATATATATATATATATATATATATATATATATATATATATATATATGGCTGGTTAAACCTCAGTTTTGTCCTGGTTAAGTTGGAGAAAGTTATCTGCCATCCAATATTTTATATCCAGAATGCAGCTAAAAAGAGCATCCATTGGCCTGGTGTCATCAGGAGACATGGAGATGTAGAGCTGCGTATCATCAGCATAACTGTGGAAATTGATTCTATGTCTCCTGATGACACCGCCAAGAGGGAGCATGTACAGGTTAAAAAGCAAAGGGCCTAAAATGGAACCCTGAGGCACACCACAAGAGATTTTATGGACTTTTGCCCATTTAAGGGACTGACAGGTAGGTGCCTTGTAGCTGTCTGCTGAGAGGCTAAAAGCCCACCTCTTGGTCTCATCCTGACTCAAACAAAGCTAGGTTGAGTTCAGCATTTCCAACATAGCCAACGAAAGGCTACACAACTTTGTATTAGAAAAAAAAATAAGCAGGTGAACAGGTGAGGTTACAGAGACAACGTCAGAACACGTGAAATAAACAGGGAGGGCCTAGAATAAATATTTGTTTTTAGTTTTCTTCAAATATTGGCTTAATTTCAAAGTGAGACCGTTCACGTAACTAGACTGGAGAGGTTTGTCAGCTGATTTTTAGGAGTTTTGTCAACCTGCTGCTTCAGTTGGGACGACCAAAGTACAACATCAGCAACATACCTTTTTTCCCCCAAGATTTGTTTTGTTCTTCTTTTTATTTTAGAAGTTTATTACCAAAAACATCAAAACCAATCACACAATTTAAGTTTTCTGAAGGATTCACTAAAAAATAAAAAAAGTGCTCAATCACAACATTTTAGGGCTTCTTAGAAATACTTTGGTCAAAATCTTACTAATTGTCCTTTTTCCAGATGATGTAACGAGAGCCAGAAATGTGACCGTCATTTGTCTCTCTTTGCAGAAGAAAACTCAAAGCACTTTTAGAGATGATAAGTTGGCATCTCAAGCTTGAATAAGGAGACAGGAAGCATTAAAAGCATTCGCTCCTGAGATGGCTGGGTTTAACAGACCATCAGGGGGGTCAGACGTGAATGCTGCTGACGGACAAACTGCAGCATGTGGAACCAGGGAAAGACCAGGGAGTCCTGACACACAGATACCCGTTACTATTAAACAGGAGGATTTTGGTGAACAGAGCATTTAATTTCAGTGGAGATGCTTGAAGGGAGGTTGGTGGTTTTTGTGGCATTGTGGGAAAGCTTCTTGGCTATAAAAGTAAATCCACAGTATGTTGAGTATCTACACCCTCTGAATCCATCAGCTGCTTCTATAAGAGATGTGGTGACCAGAATAGAAGGAATGAACGTCGCCTGATGAAGCTGGAGGGGAATTATAGTGATGACAGAGCTAATGCAGACCTCTGCAGAGCTGGGAAACAGCTGGGTTCATAGACACGGGAGGCTTCTTTTAGAAAGTAAAAGCCGGGGTACTAAGGCTTGAAGGGAAAAACCTGAAAGAAAAAAAGACATACGCTCACCGGCCACTTTATTAGGCACACCTGTCCAACTGCTTATTAATGCAAATTTCTAATCAGCCAATCACATGGCAGCAACTCAATGCATTTAGGCATGTAGAAATGGTCAAGACGATCTGCTGCAGTTCAAACCGAGCATCAGAATGGGGAAGAAAGGCGATTTAAGTGACTTTGTACGTGGCACGGTTGTTGGTGCCAGACGGGCTGGTCTGAGTATTTCAGAAACTGCTGATCTACTGGGATTTTCATGCACAACCATCTCTAGGGTTTACAGAGAATGGTCCGAAAAAGGGAAAATATCCAGAGAGCGACAGTTCTGTGGGTGAAAATGCCTTGTTGATGCCAGAGGTCAGAGGAGAATGGCCAGACTGGTTGGAGCTGATAGAAAGGCAACAGTTATTCAAATAACCACTTGTTACAACCGAGGTATGCAGAAGAGCATCTCTGAACGCGCAACACGTCGAAACCTTGATGGACTATGGGCTACAGCAGCAGAAGACCACACCGGGTGCCACTCCTGTCAGCTAAGAACAGGAAACTGAGGCTACAATTCACACAGGCTCACCAAAATTGGACAATAGAAGATTGGAAAAAACGTTGCCTGGTCTAATGAGTCTTGATTTCTGCTGCAACATTCGGATGGTAGGGTCAGAATTTGGCGTCAACAACATGAAAGCATGGATCCATCCTGCCTTGTATTAACGGTTCAGGCATGTGGTGGTTTAATGGTGTGGGGGATATTTTCTTGGCACACTTTGGGCCCCTTAGTACCAACTGAGCATCGTTTCAACGCCACAGCCTACCTGAGTCTTGTTGCTGACCATGTCCATCCCTTTAAGACCACAGTGTACCCATCTTCTGATGGCTACTTCCAGCAGGATAACGCTCCATGTCATGAAGCTGGAACCATCTCAGACTGGTTTCTTGAACATGACAATGAGTTCACTGTACTCAAATGGCCTCCACACTCACCAGATCTCATTCCAGTAGAGCACCTTCGGGATGTGGTGGAACGGGAGATTCTCATCATGGATGTGCAGCCGACAAATCTGCAGCAACTGCGTGATGCTATCATGTCAATATGGACCAAACTCTCTGAGGAAGGTTTCCAGTACCTTGTTGAATCTATGCTACGAAGGATAGAGACAGTTTTGAGGGCAAAAGGGGGTCCAACCCGATACTAGCAAGGTGTACCTAATAAAGAGGCCGGTGAGTGTATGTACATGTTTATCCAGTCCAGTTCATCGTCAACAACAAACAGATCTTTAACACGTTCTTTCTTTGATATTTTAATGGTACAAATCATGTCTGACTTAAGAAACATGACATGAAAAACACATCGCTTCACATTTCTGAGTATCATATGCATTGAGAACATTCTGGGCCACTGAAAAATCACCTGAGAGAACGAGTAAGAAATGTATTCAGTTTGATATGACCACTTCAACTTGAAAACAACAAAAGGCTGACTAAATATGCTGATACTTTGAGTTCTTCAGTGAAATATATGGGAATCAAAACATACGTATTGAAATATATCCTCTAAGTTTCACCACCTCTCATATTGGTAAAACACGAGTACTGTACAAGAACAACCAGCAGATATATTACAGCAACTTCAACTTTACACAAATGTACTTCTCTTATTCGTTTGCCCAAAATAAAACATCCAAAAATATTCAATGTTTTACATCATACTGAGTGAAGTTTAAGTCATACAAAGTGTGCAAATGTCACCGTACGGTCACAGAACCACTCCAAATGAAGGCACCAAACTTTTTAGCTTCACTCCTACCAAACCACTCACGTGACAACTGAACCTTGCAGCTGGGGGCGCTAACGTCAAAGTGGTTACAACTGTCGGTGCCAACGATCCTCACTAGAGCTGCCGATGAGCACTGGGAGAGAAAAGAAAATCAGAGCAGGAAACTGGAATCCTTTCACGAGGTTTTAAGTTTGACAAGTTAAAGCTGCAGTAAGGAATTTTTGGTTTGTGTTGACTTTGGCGCCCCCTTTGGACAAAAAAGTATATTACACCATATTAATTGAGTAGAAAATTTCCGCAGTATAATTTGAGTGTTTCGTCACCATTTTTGAAGAATTTTGAAGTATCTTGTAGCCGGAATATGACACACCAAGATACACAACATCTGTGTGGTCATTTGTTAAACTTATTTGCATATAAAAAGACAAAGTTTTGTATTGTTGATTTAACTAGACATAAGCTGCTGGTAAATAGGAAACAAATTTTAAACACTTGTACCATACCATAAACCAACTTAAGACCACGTTTTGCCCACTTAAAGCTCCTGTGAGAAGTTTTTAACGAGTTATCAAACCTTTCTGTGGATTTTAAATGCAAAAAGACGACCAGGAGGGTTAAAAAAAAAGTTGTTTTGGATCAATTTAAGGCTTATTATTATTATTATTATTGTTAAAACCGGGTAGGAGTCAGACCAGATGATTGAAAGCATGATACCGTAGCCCACATCGTACAAAGATAGCCACACACATAGCTAACATGCGCCTTCCCAGAAAATGTGACTAAATGTCAAAACGACGTCGACCACAAGCCCTGTGATTGGTCCACTGGGCAGAATTGCGTTTCCTCTATTTACTTTCTCTATCAATCCTTGCAACAGTTTCTCACTTTACAACAACATGAATCTGCTTTAACGTAATACTCTCAAAATAACTGAGATACTGCAAACAGAAAGTAGCGGGAACAGGGAAGCTGACACTCATAAAGCCCACACTGCCCTCATGTGTTCTGGAGGAGTACTGCAGAGGGAAGAATAAACCAGGCTTCTGGAAAGAGCCTTTTCTGAACATGTCCACAGCTAGCATTTATTAAGAGCAACATAACTGCTTGGGAAAGGTCCAGGACAAAACTTTTAAAGCTATAAAATGTCAATCTTTTTCCACAGGGGGGCGCCAAACTGACCACAAACCAAAAATTCTTTAATAGCAGCTGTGAGCGTACATCTCATGAATCGAGCACAATTCTGAGAGTTTTCTGACCTTTAAACGAGGTGATTTGTGTTTAAATTGACTTTTTAGCAACTTGGTGATTTTTAGGCATGGCCCTCGTATATAAGCCTTTGAGTTTTAAATGACAGATTTTATTGATTTAATAGATCAGAAACTTGAAGCTGATCAGAGCCAAACTTTACCTGCTTGGCTCATGCGTAGATTGGCAAGTAAACTTTTTAAAGTCAAACCAAAGACCGTTATTCTAAAGAAAAGTAAACATGGTAGCTGCAGCACTTATAACTTGTCATTTCTCCAAAGTGTGTAATGTCGTCTGCCATGTTTTTAAAAACAAACACACACAACTAAAACTGTATTAAAATAAAAAACAACACTTTGCATTAGAACGACCCTGTGATTAGTGCAAAATCCCCTCTTTGCAGTGTAAACCCTGAATGGCAGCTCAGCGGCACTGACACACTAATACTGATAATCCACAGATGCACTTCACCCAGCTTCACTGCAGACACCAAAGTTCAAGTTCACATAGTCACAGTCCCAGCACCACCAGCAGGAAGGTAAAACTGAACAAGCTGTGGTTGAAAATGGGATTACAGTCTTTCCTCACAGAGGACACGTTGGGCTGTTCATCCACCATCAAGTATGACGTCAAAAAAAAAAAACACAAAAAGAAGAAAGAAGCCCGAAGAGAAGCAGGTTCACATGTTGGTGTGCAAAGTTCCCTCCTGTGAAAGTAGATCCAGACACGGCGTACGTCTTCCAGTCCTTCGGCTAATCAGCAGCAGCAGAGGTGTAGCTTCATATCCATCAGGGTGACCCAAGCCTTT
The DNA here is from genome assembly GCA_030710495.1 of Labroides dimidiatus. NCBI lineage: Eukaryota > Metazoa > Chordata > Actinopteri > Labriformes > Labridae > Labroides > Labroides dimidiatus. Next base: position 30,586,465 of record CM061147.1, on the reverse strand, counting down.
ACACCCAAAAACTACAACATCCAACAACCAATTCACCAGCAAATAGAGATTTTTAGGAAGAAACACAAAGCTCCAAACAGGGTGGTGAGTTACTCCCCTTCGTTCAGATCTGCAGATCGAGTCAGCGGCTTAGAGGACTGACTGCAGCTCAAACCTGAAGCTGGAAAGATTCTTGAAATGCGTCTTTGTCAGCAACTGTGTTGTGATTTTAAATTTTACATCAGGTTTTATGAAGCACATTTTTTTCCTAAGCTTTCCTGACATCCCAGGGAAATGCAAGACAAAGCAAATATAGTGCACACGAGCTGCTCCCCACCTACACATCTGATTAAAAATAGACTATTTTTAGAGCTTAATGCTCTACTATGAAGGGAGAGTGGTGTGAAGGGGATTTAAAGGCTTTTTTTCTCAGCTAGCAGCGGCCTGCTGCTGCCACGAACAGCAACACTGGAGCTACAAATTTAGGTTTTTAATTTAGATTTCTCATAAGTGCTTTAATTTCAGCAGTTTTAAGGCCTAAAGGAATAAAACATTTTTCATTCTCGAGGATTTTCTTCAGTTTGTCTTTAGTGTCTGGCACAGTGATAAGCAGGGTGATGTACAGTGAGCAGGAGGTTATGCAAAATAGAATCCTTATAGTAAAAGCAGATTATTTCCAACAACCACCTACTCACATTATCTCTAACTTGAGATGAACTTTCCAAGAAATCAGCCGACACAAAATTTAAAGATTTTGCAAGCTGCTGAGGCCTGTTCGCTTTAAGCCTGAATACCTGTGAGGACTTCCTGTCTCGATGTTTACAGCATGAACTGAGAATCTATGGATTAACTTGAGTAGTGAAGGTTGAGGCCATAGACTGTGAAAAAAAAAAAAAAATGGACGTCATCTCGCTCGACTCAAACTGAGGTCGCCACAAAAACTGCTCCCCCTGGTGGCTGGCTGCAGTACAAAAACTCTGCCTCTCTATTCATTCCAGATGGGCTGTGGTCAAAATTTAAAAAAATTATTACACCTCATAGAAATGTTTCTCACATCCGTGTGCTGTGGTAATATTTAGATATCACCACAGATATTTAGATATTTAGTCCCCTTTTCTGAAAAGTTTCTTTTCCATTAGTTATTAGATGTTAAAAACAGGGTTTTACGTCTCATTTAATGGGGATTGACAGCTGCTGTTCTTGTGTCGTTTTTTTCCGGTAATAATAAAATACATCAGGAAGAGATAAGACTGTCGAAAGACAAAAAAAATTATTTTGTCACCTGCTTCCACTCAGATTTTAAGTCTACTGCGCAGACTCTGGATGCACGATGGCAGCCAATTGCGGCTCCCCTGACGGAGTTTTTGGCTTCAAAACGGTACAATGATAAAAGGCGGAGCCACACTGTCCACTCTGTATACAGTCTATGGTCAAGGCTGATGTGGATTGGGTGAAGGGGTCTTAGCTCTTTAATTAATCTGACTTGAGGGTTTAAAGTCTGTTTAAAAGCTCCAAAATTAAAAAAATGGAAATTACATCAAGGTGTTTGATAACGACCACCAGTGACCTCCCAGCTGACAAAGATGCATTTCAGATCCAGGCTGATCTAATGAGTAACTCCCCGCCCTGTTCTGGACTGACATCAATAATCTCCTGAGTTCTCCAGTTAAGAAATTCCCCTGATTAAATAAAAACACCACTGAAACAGCATGGCACAGAACTGAAGCAGGATATATCAACTATACAGCCAACACTACTACACTGTGATACCAAGAAGCTGTTTACATCACACTGAGCTCTATTGCGTCTCCTGTTGAGTGAGAGAGGGAGGGGCCGTTACAGCCGGGTTCACATTTACAGGTTTGAAGAGGAAAAACATCAAATGTGGAACTTTCACGACCACTGAACGAAGGTGGGGAGGATGATATCCGCGTGAGGAGTCCACAGCTGCCTTTGGTTGTCTTTAGGAGTACATCCAGTACAACAGAAGCAGCTAAGCCTGATGGGAAGTTGAGTCAGGTCCATGCCACTTTGCGAGAGATGGCCTGTTTGAAGCACTCGGGGTCAACGTTACCTCCGGGCCGCAGCGCCCTTTCCAGGCTCACCAGCATGTTCTGGTGGCACTCCCTGATGTTGACGGGGTATTTGGCTCTCAGCAGCTCGTAGGCGGCGATGAGCCTCATGTTCTGTTTCACCATCAGGTACTGGATGATGCACGTTGGCGCCAGAGAGAAGCCGTCCCGACAGTGCACCAGGACGCGCTTCCTCTTCCCCGTGGAGGCGTCGATGCACTCGTTGATGTCCTCAAAGCAGCGCTGCTTCAGAGCGGGCCCCTCACCCAGAGCGTTTGGCACGTCTTCGATGTCCACTTTGAGGCGAGACCAGCTGTGGCGGGCGCCACGAGAGCAGGTGCAGGGTATGAGGCTGAGGCTGGGGCCTGGATCTCCTGGCACGCTGCTCATGTCAATGATGCTGTCGATGTTGTTGCGGCACAGCGTGCGCCCATTGTACGCAGCGTTTAGGTTACCGACATAGATGTAGTCTGTCACTTTAGAGATGACAGGCTCTGAGTACTGGAAGTGTTCCGGCCCGCTGGGTTTGGGCTCTGGTGTATCAGGCCCTCTGGCTCCAGCAGGCCCTGTAGCGGCTCTACGGCTGTAGTTCCGCAACTTCTTGGAGCCCGAGCGAGAAGGAGGGTTGGAGTCTGACTCGGAACTGCTGTTCCAGGGCGGAGAGAAAAGAGAGAAGCGGCTGGAAGATTTGCTCTTGTTGAGGATCTCGACTGGGCTGGAGAGGCCGGAGCTGGAGGCCGTGGTGGAGGCCGAGGCACAGAAGAGAGACGCTCGTTCCAGAGAGCCGGTGCTGCTGGCAGCTCCTGCACTGTGGGCCTGCTCCATCTGAAACACACGGTCGACATATTTACATCCCCACTGGTCCCTAATCCATTCCCCTCCCGGAACAACCCAATAGAGACATAATCACCCAAAATTAAACTTCAAGACCAAAACTTTACTGTGGCTGCTGAGGATTTTATCTCTGAACACACCTGAGCTTTGAGGTTGTTCTTCCACTCCTGCGTTTCCAGCGCCCTAAAGCGTCCGCTGCTGTCGGAGGATATCGACATGCAGAGAGGCCGGTGAGTCCGAGGGGGGAGCTGGGGGGTGAGGGCCACTGGGACGGGCCTTGCATCGGTGTGCTCGCTTCTATTCATCATCAGATTTGGACAGGAGCCTGGATGACAGGAAGACAGGTTTAGGATATTACAGTATCTTCTAAGAACTGTGTTTCATGGAGGATTTTACCTACCAGCACATTCTGAGCGGGTGATGGACTGAATCTGCAGTGTATTCTGGGTTTTCAATAGGCTATGAAGAGTTTTCACTATACCTGTGGAAGGAAGAAGACCTTGCATTAAACTCACTGCCAAAAGTGTGTTCATGGTGCAAATCACCAGTCTTACCGTTTCTTCCATTGTGCTTGCAGGACACTTTTTTATCCAGCAGTCTGTGTGCACTCGGGTCTTTGTTCCACTCTTCCTCGGCCTCCATGATCCGCCTCCTGCTGACAGAGGCACAGAAACCGGCTCAGGCGGTCCGTCATCTTTGGCAAACTGAGCAACACTTCTTCAACTCCATCGGAAAGACATCACTTCAGCAGCGCGGGGCTAGCGGTTCGCGCCCGGCGAAAGCGAACTGACGCGGTTGAGGATTCGCCCCCATCCATTGTGTATTACAAGCGGCAGATTCGCAGCGACACGAACTCAGCCAGCGGCGCCACTTTTAAATATCTTTGTCCCTTTACTGAGACATTATCATACATTTTACGAAAATAAATAGCACACCTTTGAGCAGTACAACCAAAAGAGGATTTGTTTTGGCAGAGAAGATTCATAAATTTGTTGCAGCAGTGAAGCTTCGCGGTCGCGTGCAGTGGCACCGCACCGCGTCACTGCAGCTAGCGGCTAAGTTAGCCACATCAGAACGCTAACTGAGCCAGCTTACTATGTTTGAGTTGTACTGTGAAGGCTTTAGCTGTCGACTCGAGGGTTCAAGTGAAGCCACAGACAACTTAATAAACCGCACTACCTATCAAACCAATCATGACCCCAGCGAAATGTTATCGATAACAATCCTGGGACGTTAGTCTGCTAACCGCTGCTAGTTAGCATCTTTACCCGCTGCCCACTGCTTTTCTGCGGCTCCTGCAGCTCGTCACGTTTTAACATCAGCTACCGCCGCATCTTGCACTCCTCAGTGGGCTAACATCGCTGCTAAACAATTGACTATATCCATGAATAAAGAGTTAAAGTGACTAGACAGCTGAGTAGCTACAGCTATCTAGCCACAGTTTCACCAGTCCAGCAGCATCATCACAACCATGTTGAGCCGAATGCGGTATGAGCGGATGTGGGGTTATTCTGCCCTGAACTCAGCCTTTCAGGCACTGCGAAACACTCAAGGTAATAAACACGAGTCACACAGTCACTAACGTGCATTTTTCGAGTCATTTAATTTTATAACAGACCTTGGCGTTTGATTAAGGTGGGATTTTGTTACACATTAAACGAACATCTACCTGTAAGACTAAACTCAGAGGCAAAGAGAACTCAATCCCAGGCGTTGAAAGATGAAGTCAACTTGAATAAATGCAGTTCCTTATTTGACCGCTTGAGGCTTGCTCCAAAAACAAGTCAGTTAGAAATCCACACAATAACAACAACAACAACAACAACAACAACAACAACAACAACAACAATAATAATAATAATAATAATAATAATAATAATAATAATAAAATAAATTTTGACTAAGCAACACAACTTAGACTTAACTCTAACTCCTCTCTTGTGACTCCAACATAAACACTTCTTCAAAATCAAATCAGATGTGAGGTTTGGTAACTTTACTACAGTCCATTTACAGCTTAATATTTAAGCTAATATTGTGAAAATGTAAATATATAAATATAAATATTTTATCTGTTTTCTACATCTCTGTCTTATAAGACCCTGGGGGTGACAGAATAACAACGGCATCAGTGGAGGTAAATTCTACTGTATTCCCTCAGTAGAGTTTCACTGGTCTACAGCACCACTATAACTGGGAGTTGAAGCAGAAAAGTTTGGGAACCTCTGCACTAGGACAGCGTAAAAAAAAAAATCCAGAGAATATATTTTTGGAATTGTCCAAAAATTGAAAATTGGGACACAAAATCCAAAATAATAAGGAATTAAACTTGATAAACTTTTAAGAAAAACCAACATTTTCTATTTCAGCAGTGTTAGACAGGACAGTTTCGTAATCATGGAGGGAAATGTGCTTGAAAATGAATAATTATGAGGTTCCACTGTACAATAAAATAAAAAGCACTGATGAAAGATCAGGAAAAGCACATATAATGCTTTTAGATAAACTGCAATATAAAAAATTGCTATATATATATATATATATACACTGACCAAAACTTCCAACGCAACACATACAATTTTGAAATATTTGGTGTACATAAAATGGGATATTGGTTTTGAGTCATGATACATCAACTACAAGTAAAAAGCTCAGAAAATTGTTCGATTTTGTTGTGTGGGCAGCTCGTTCCGCTTGATTGCACATTTTGTTTAGAATTTTGCCTATCCCATCAGGTTGAGTAGAACTCTTTGACCAATCCTTCCATAATTTGGTCAATAAATAGCTATAGCAATGGGCAACTTTAATATTCCAGCGCATTGTCCTGGGTCAACGTGTGACCATGCTGTGTCTAGGTCAAAATCAGCGAGAGCGAGTCATTGGTATGCTTACTGGTGGAATGTTGCAAAGACGGGTTGCAAGGAACCTTGGCGTCCACGTGTCGACCATATCACGTTTCTGGAGCTGACATAATGAAACAGGAAGCACCAATGATCGACCACTTGCCCCCAGACCACGTGTCCCCACCCCTCAGCAGGATCGCTATATTCATCTCCAGCACCTGCGCAATCGCTTCCTGCCAGCTACAGTCACTGCTGCTCAGACCAGAGGTTGTCACCAGAACCGGATTAGCGATCAAATCGTACACAACCACCTGTGTGAAGCTGACTTGCATACGGCGTCCCCGCCGTGGTGTGGTGTTGACTCCTGCACGTCACCACGTCTGTCTGCGATGGTCAAGGGCACATTTGGGCTGGAATGCTCTCAGGTGGAACAGGGTGCTCTTCTCCGATGAATCAAGGTTCAAGTTGAGTGTGGCTAATGGAAGGCTGCGTGTTTCGCGTAGGCGACGGGAATGTTATGCTGGCGCTACCATCCTGCAGCGTGACTGCTGGGGTGGACCCAGTGTAATGGTTTGGGCTGGAATAAGCAGTAGGCACAAGACAGACCTCATTTTCATCTATGGAAACCTCAGTGCAGCCCATTCCTGTGACGAAATCCTGACCCCTGTTGCAGTTCCACTTGTCCATCGCTATTGCCTAATGCTGCAACAGGATAACGCAAGACCACATGTCACCAGAGTCTGTCAGGACTACCTGAGACAGAATAATGTTCAGTGTCTTGATTGGCCTGCGTATTCCCCAGTTTTAAACCCTATAGAACACCTATGGGATATTCTGGATCCCCGGGTGAGAAGGCATGATGCAGAACCGGCAAAATTCCGACAGTTGTGTCAAGCATTCAGGAGGAATGGGACCGCATCACACAGGCTGAAATTCAGCAATTTATTGACTCCATGCATCACAGAATCAAGGCTGTGTGTGACGCCAGAGGAGGCCATACAAGATACTGACTTCGGTGATCCAGAATTGCACCTTCAACTGATGCAATGAATTTGAAACCAGGAAAAATCGGTTCCTCATCCCTGACTCTGAAACTGTGTTTTTGATTTGAATCTTAGTATTTGTTATGTATTGTTAAATTTAGTGTAAGAAAATTACATGTGTTGCAATAAACCCAAGTGTTGCGTTGGAAGTTTTGGTCAGTGTATATATATATATATATATATATATATATATATATATATATATATATATATATATATATATATATATATATATATTCTAATTCTCAAATGTAGTTCAATGAATATCGTCAGGTTAAGACTGACCTTGCAGTAGAGTTACATAATCCTGTAAAAACAGCTTCAACTTTTACTCACAACTTGCAGAATTTCAGTACACAGATGTCAATCAGACCTCCAGTTATATTGCTCCTACCTGTGTGTCTGTGTGATCAGCTGGTTGTGGTCGTCAGGCTGTTTCTCAGCGTGTGTGTCTGCAGACTGAAGCAGCAGCTGTGTCTGGAAACACTCATCTGGTCGCTGATCAGAGCTTGTGTTTTTCTTCTTCTTGTGTTTAATTGGATGGCTGCGCCTCTCTCCAGGTTTCCTGGTAACCCACCAACCTGCTGATGTCACTGCTCTTCATTATGAAGTGTGAGTGTGAAGGTTGCCAGCCTTTGTCAATAAGCAGGGGGGGGTGATTCAGGGCAGATAGGACGCACAAAGAAACCTCGGCCTTGGAGTGATGTGAGGTGATCACAACAGGCAGCGACTCTATTATTGTCACACACCTATAAACTGTTTGATTAGCACCTTACTCCTCAAATCAGTGGATCTTATTTATCTCTATGCTGGGTTTAGGGTCAGACATCAAATCCACTGTTGATTCTATCAGTCAGGTCAGGTGTTTCCACTGATGTTTTTTTTTTTTTTCCCCCCCAAAATACAGACTTGTAAGGTTACACAAATCCAAACTTCCAGTGCTCTTGAAGGACATACATTGGAGCATTGGAGCCAAAAACTGCAATTCCTCAAGTGTCCACTTGGGGCTGGCTGCAGAAGCACCAGAAACCACATTCACACCAAATCAAAAAGCCAATGTTTGCAGCAAGAATAAAGATGCTTACAGCCTGGTTTGAAAACGTTTGTAGGTCTGAACAGTTAATATCACTATGAGAACTCTAACGGGGTTAACATTTGGTAAAACTTTTTTGTTTTGCAGATATTAAACTTGCAAGTTTGGCATATTTAAGGGTATGAATGACTTTAATGACAGGAAGGCACTTAGTTATTGTTATCAAGGAGGCTAAAGACCCCCCTTAACTTCACCCCATTGTTTCAACATTTTCAATGTGGCATCTGATGACAATCGGCCTTAAAACTCAGCTTTGGAAACAAACTGGTGATGTCACGGAGACTTCATCAATGTTTATGTCACTATAATTTCACCTCAATTTACCAAATCAACACACAAACAAACTACAGCACAGTGCAAGATTCCATCTGTAATCTGTGCTTGTTTACATCCAGGTAGCTGAGCTTTATAACACTATGGTAGCAGCTATGTTGTGTTTACAGCTCAGACAAGACATATGAGCAGCATCTCAGGCCTACAACTGGTTAAAGTGGGTGGGTAATCCAGCAGGTGGAGCTCTAAAGGTTTTGGTTTCACTTGTTGTAGCTTTAGCACCATTGTTGATTTTACTGTCTATGTAAATGAGAGACATCAGACTTTAAGAAGCACAAGAGCTGAATGTATGCAGAGCTGCGTGAGCGTGAGGGTTATTTGCATCTTCGAGTGTCTCCTTTAGCTCACTGACTCATCTCTGTCAGATCTGTTGGTGCTCCTGTGACCCACTGCCTTCTTTGAAGCTCCCTCAAACACTTGCTCAAGGTAACAAGAAACAATATTACAGACTGAGGGAAAGGTTTTTTTTAGGTTTACGTGATAACAAATCCTCAAATAAGTAGAAATAAATACATGGGTATGGTTAGTGTAAACACAGTAAGCTCCTGGTCTAAGTGAAATGAGATCACATCTCAGCATCAGGTGTCCACAGAGTAGAAATGAAAGCTCTGTTTGAGTGCAGAGCTCAGGGAGGCTTTAATGATCTCTGATCTCTGGAGACCTGAAGCAGCAGGAAGAAACTCACCTGCTGCTGAGATCAGCTTGATTGATCTGCCTCCGAGTGACTTTGACTTCTTAGGAGACTTGTTACAGCATAAAGAACCAAAAAGGAAAACTCATCACTGAAAAACTCCAGATTAAACACATAACGCTGTTATAAAATATATTATATAATATATTTAATACTCTTTGTGTACAGATTTATGAAGATGATGGAGGAAAGGTTTGTTCAGATCAAAGGCAAACTTAATTTTCTTGCGTTTCATTTAAAATCGGTGACAAGACACAAGTTTGCAGCTCGTGAAAAACATTTTTGATTATTTTCACACATGATGCAACACAAAGAACCAAATTCACACATTTTCATGGGTTCAAAAATGTTGGCCATGGCCACACAGCCACTTGGAGATGTATTGGGAAACCTCAATAAACATTACAGCTACAGATACTGAGAGGTAGCACTGAGGATTGACCTGTTTTTGTGCTGAGAATCTCTTTTTATATTGTGGATAATGAACAGACAAGTGAGACTATTTCAAGATCACTCATAAAGTCCTCACAAGACCTTTAAACATGTTCGATAGTCATGATTCTAGACCGGGAATTCTGGGGCACAGCTGACACCACACACCTGAGGACTATTGGGACAGTAATTGGTTAAGATGAGGCCAGAATCAAGCCATGTCCCTCCAATCTCTGGTCCCAAATCTGGTATTAAATAGTCACATGTGGCCAGCCTTCAACATGAGGTCGAAGGACCAGCGTCTCTAAAGGTGTCTCCTTCTCCTCTAAAGAATAGACCCAACAAAACTCAACTTTGTGCTTTTTTGAATCTGTCATGTTTTCTTTGTTTCAGCAAAATCCGAATAAATCAAAAGACCCTTTTTTTAAAGTTAAAAGCTGGACTGTTCAAGAGTGAGGCCTCATTTGAACTTCCTTAAGTGTACTTCCTAGAGGGCGCTCTGACAAACCGGTTCGCCTTCTTTCTCTGTCAAACTAAATTTTTAGTTTCTGTCCAATCACATTGTGCATTAGTTTGTGTCATCAGCGTCTACAAAGAGTCCAACCATCTTCCAAAGTACCCCCTTTGTGTTTTGGTGATCTCGCTTTAACAGCTGGCTACACTGCTCAACGCTGCCCCCACAGTTTCTGGTGGAACTGCAGCATCTGGGACGAAACGAGCCTTTCTTCATCCCAGTGAAAGTGAGACTCCAGTTTCTATCAGAGGAAGCTCCGCTGGAAGGTTTGGCGATGTGATCCTGAAATGATCCTCCTCTTCTAGTCCGAACACATCTGAAGAGTTTGTACAGTTCATATGAGGAAAAGAAAGTGCTTACAAATTAAAACAAAATGTGATTCACAATTTAAAGTTAGTATTAAAATATAATTGTTAATCTCAAATGTGAAATATTTTCCTGAGATAGTGTGTATAAAAACTAAACGAAAATGCAGTTTGTGTGTAAGTGTGCGATCATGTGTGTGTTTTCCGTCAGAAGGGCAGTTTGCTGGAGAGAGGGATCTTCTTTTTCAGCGTCAGGGTGGAGTTGACCTGCTGGGCCGACAGCAGGTTGTGCCACTGAGCGACTGGCCGCCGAGGGTTGGACAACATGTCGGCCCAGTGCCTCAGCTGGTTCCCCGTGGCGTCGCAGCCCAGGAAGATCTTGCCCATGGTGTCGTTTCGGGTCACGGCGTCGTGATCCCACACAGAGATCACCAGATTCACCCTCTGAGGACGACAGGAGCAACGTCTTAGGTCTTGTTGACGTCAGAGTTTGTTTTGACCTTATGAAATGAATTTATTTTTTTGGTGTTTTCTTGTATAACTTAAGTATTCAAGACCAGTAAAGACAAACTTTTCCTCTTTTGGTAAAAAAAAGCAACAGCAATCATTTTTTTAGATGCCCTTTGGAAGGTTTTTCTTTACAGAACTGAACTCCAGGTGCCCAGTTTGAGCTGAGGCTGCATTCTACTCGCTGAGGCGGTAAAAGCTCTACAAACCAGTTTTTATGTATCATGTAATTCAAATAAATTAATGTAAAAATGTATAATAAAGAAGCTTTTGAAGTCTGTATTTCGCATCTTTTTGAACTCACCTGAATTTGTTCAAACGCCACGTCGAATGTAAAGGACTCGTTGTAATACGGACTCAGCGTTTTCTTCTTAACTGTCGTCTTTTTTTTCTTCCACTTCCTCTTGTCCAGAGTCAGCTGCACCTTAACATAAGGATCTACAGACACCAGCAGTAGGGACGATTATTCACGGATAACACTAAAAAAAAATCAAAAAAATGTAAATGTTGTCAAATCCATGTAAATGTGTTCGGTTAGTTGAACGTAATAATTCCAAGTTCAGCTTAGTTGACCCTAAAATTGTTTTCAACTAATCTAATACATTAAATGGAACCAGCTGACAAATAGATTTAATTTTAATCAATGTTTCATTTTTTAGAGTGTAGTTAAAAAAAAAGCAGATGTGCTAATGAGGAAGTTACTCTCAGAGGATAATTCCGGGCTTCATTTTGCCTTAGTTACAAACTCAAGTGGAGGATCAGAGGGGAAATGACTTTTCCTTATTGTTCCCAGTTGTTGAACAGCACGAATGATTGTGATCTAAAGTTTCTTGTTTTCCACCTTAATTCACAAATCTCCAAAGACGCAAATTTTGTTCAGATTTTTTTAGCTCTCACAAATGAGTGAATGAAGCAAGTAAAGAATTGAATGCTTGGGAAATTCGCGTCACTTGCATAAATTCCTTAATTTGCACAAATCCGTCCCATTTCTCTGCTTGTGTGTTTACATTGACTGGACATGGAATTGATTTTATTTGTTTTTGGATGTTTTTGGATGTGAAAACACCATCATGCCTCCATGGATTAGACATTGCAGATGAGTTGAAATGGGGGCATAAATATCCCACCTTGGACTGGCCACCTGTCCAGTGTTTGTCCCCCCTCTCTCCCAATGACAAGTGGAAAAAATTCCACGATGGGATCAAGTGTACAGTTTATAGATGGATCAAGTGTGTAAGATCTGAGTCCTTCATCGTAATCACGACGGAAATATCTCAACAACCATTGCACAACTCAGTAAGAAATTTGGTACAGCCATTCATGTTCCCCAGAGGATTCATCCTAATGACTTTGGTGATTCTCTCACTTTAGCTCTAGCGCTCCCAGCCAGTAAAACCTTGTACATCTTTGATCTTGTCTGACCTGAAGCCCCTCCAATGTCCATGCACTTCAGGTTTTTGGCCTCTAGGATCACCACAGTCAGTTTGCCGGAGGTTGGGACATAACGCAGAGAGAAGCAGATTTCACCCAGGTTTCCATCCTGTACAGAGAACAAAGACAATCAAGTAACGAAAAAATATACAATCCTTATAATTAGTCACATGTTTTGGATGAGAAACTTTGAAGTCAGCTTCTGTTTAATTGTGAAAAATCGTAATTGTTTGACTGCTCTCTTAGGCAATATTGGTGTTGAAAGCTTTATACTGCTTCGATCAAGACTTTGTATCTCAACAACCATGAGCTGATAAGACATCAAATTTGGTACAGCCATTCGGAATATCCAGAGGATGAACTTTTGTGACTTTGGTAATGTCCGGCTTTGCTCCAGAATTTTTAACATGTCAAAGTTTGTACTGTTTTTAAGCGTTTCTCTGTTATTGTCTGTTCTGATCTTCTGATTTCTCGTGTAAAGCAGTCTTGATTTATTCTCTAAAAGCTTTGTACAGATCTCCAAGGCACTGGTGGGTGTAGGAACTAACATGAAATTGTGGCCAAGAGATGTTCTGATTGTAAAAAAAAAATTGGGGAAAGGGAAACCTCAAACTTGGAAGGCTCTTCGAGGTCCTGCCACTCCTCCATGACGTGGTTCCAGTCGACGTTGCAGAGTTCCACACGTATTTCGCCAATGATGTTGTGTTTGGAGAATCTGTTGAAATCGAACACCTGCATCACCACCGTCGACTTCAGGAGGGTTGATTTGGTGATCTGGAAAAAGATCAATCCATTAAATATTCATTGATTTCCATGAAACTAAATCTGACATTTCTACAGACGTCACATGACCTTCCTGTACTTCACTAAGCCCCTCTTACCTGGAAGTTGAAGGTCTCGTTGATGACAGGGTTCAGCGTGTTCCTGAACACTTTGGTCTCGCAGGTTTTTGCTTTGTCAGGGCTGATGTAGACTTTGACATACGGGTCTGAGCTTCCTCCAAGGTCCATGGCCTTCAGGCTGTCGGCTTGTTTGATCCCCACGATGAGCTGGAGGAAGCAACAAAAAACTTTTTTCCTTTTTGTTCTAACTATGAAAATCTAAGCCCCCCCATTTATACAGACCAGCTGGCAGATGTTTTTTTTTTGCCTTTGCATTCATCCATAGTTTATCCTTAACCCAAGAGCATATTCTCTTGCAACAAAAACCCAATGCTTCACCTTTTACATCACCACCTGGTATATTTATTAGCAAAACAGAAATTCTCTTACTATGTGCAGTTTAAGACGTCACACCTTGTTTGCATAATTCACTCAAAGTTTATGTTAAACCAGAAACAAGAACTTAAAAAACTTGCATAACTTTCAAGTAGTTAGGACTTTAGGGATGGAAATAATTTGCTGACACTCAGAAAAAGCAAAAATACAGCAGATTCATAAACATACCATTTGTGTTCAACTCAATCTGATCATGTACAGTAGGTTCTGCAGAGCTAAATCTGTGAAGGAAACAAAGTCTGCTTTGTAAGGTGAGTGGAGGTTGAATCACCTCTGACTGAGCAGCGTTGTAGTCCAAAGAGTAGAGCAGCTTTCCTCTGTACTGTCTGGCCGAGCCGTAGTCGATATCATTCACATCCGGCTGAACCTAAAAACGACAAAATTTAAAACAAAAGAAACTAATCCACAGCAGTCCAAAAACTTTCCACCTTACAAAATATAAAAAAAGACACCTTTTCTTTTTGGTGATATTTTGATATTTCAAAGTAAAACCTTCAATTTTTTTATATTCTTACTGGTTTACATGACCGTAAAACCTGAGCTGCGAACTAGTTGTCAAGGATAATTGTTTACACAATCCTCTTGATTTAGAAAATGAAGCTAAAATTTAGTGATTATCATAACTTTAATGTTGTTTTAGTTCTGGATTTGTGAAGTACTCAAAGTTATTTCGAAAAATAACTGGAAAATAAGGTATTGAGGGCACGTAAATTGAATTTTTTTAAAATGATATTTTCAAACAATATTATTGAATAAGATCTGTTTGTAATTTAATGTGAAGCTCATTTTTGGGTGCTGCTTGAGGGCAGCAGAAACCAGTGGAAACAACATAATTAAATTATCACTTTTATGTTGTAATCTTCCATTAATTGCAGAGAAGTTCCTTTCATCTGTCTGTTATTTGCTGAACTAGATTTATGAGCCAAATGTTTTCAATCAATCAATCAGTCTTTATTTATATAGCGCCAATTCATAACAAACGTTAAATGTTTTACCCTCTTCTTGCTCTGTTTTTTGGTCTCCACCACCCTCAGAAGGAAATGACTCCTTTTTTATTTCATTTTCAAATCATTTTTCAAAATTTTGTTCAGAAGCTGCTCTTACAACAGTAATAATTCAAACATTCTGTCATGAGCAAAAACTACAATGTTCATGTAATTCTTTATACTCACACCAGGAGGCGCCGTGACTCACCAGAGATGATGTCGTTTTTCCGATCACTGCATTCAGATTAACCTTCTCGTCTTTCTTCTTCTTCTGTTTCTTCTTGTTGCTTGTACAGCAGCACTTTTTGCAGATGCACACACAGCAGAGCAGAATCACGAGGACACCGACCACGAAGATGATGAAGATGACCCATGGAGGCACTGCAGACAAACAATAGTTTGATGTTTAAATGGTTTTTACAAACAAGTTCCTTTCAGTGGTACGCAAAGAAATCAAAATCAGCTCCAAAACAAATAACCCCAAGGTTCAGGAGGTTCAGGTGGACTTACAGGGGAGGCTGTCCAGGAAGTCTTTCAGGAAACCAGCTGGATGGACGGTGGTGTTGGTGGGCGAACTGGTGGTGGTGATGATGGTGGTGGTGTTGGGCGGAGCCTTTGAAGGTGATGCCCGAGGTTTTCGATTAGGGAACTTTGGGGGCTTGAAAGGCATGATGAGGAGGATGAAGATGGGACTCTGGGGGTGAGTGGAGAGAGAAAAGATATTCAGAGAAGTGTTTTTACAAAGAGATGCCAGAATAATACATACCTTTTCTATCTATAAAATTTGAAAAAGTTATTAACATTTCAACAAAAAACAACAAAAAAATCTCTAGAAAAACTCCCAGTACGATCAGAAACAGGAGATAAATCACAGCTAGCTGTAGCATTCTGGACCTCTTCAGACCTGGATTCCTTAAAGACCTCGGAGGGTATCTGACACCAAGACGTTAGCAGAAGATCCTTCAAGTCCTGAAAGTTGTGAGTTGAGGCCTCCATGGGTCAGACTTCAGCTCATCATCTTTTTGTTTTGTTTTTTTTCAACCAGGCTGTAAACAAGTGTATTTTTAATTGTAACAAAGTGCCTTTTTTAAATTGGTGTGTATGTGGTTACATGGGGCTTCTGCAGCCAGCCTCTAGAGGACAAATGAGGAACTGCAGTTTTAGTACTTCTGCATAGGCTTCTGATTTTGGCCCCGTTTACACGACAACATTTCACAGCGTTTCATCCGAAAACGCAAAAACAGAAACAATGAGGAACTGAAAACACTGTAGTATTTATTCCAGGCCTGTAGGTGGCGATATATCTATAGAGTCTTTTGATAACCCTCCTTCAAAGTAGAGGTGGGCTGATCATCTGGCGCATATATTGAAAGAGTCTTTGCTGATTGGTAGTCCGCCATTGTTATTGTTGTTTGTTGTCCGGTTCGTGCATGGCAATTAAATGTTCCCACAGTGAAAGTGTGATGTGCAAAGCAGAGCGTGATGTCAGCGTTTTCACTGAAAACTCCAGCTTCCTGTTTACACGGCAACAGTGGCAGAAAAATTCCACTTCTGGACGCCGTTTGCAAATTTTCCATATTCAGTTGGCTAAAACGCTGTTTCCTTGTAAACAAGAGGATGAAACACGACACTAACTTTTTGTTTCATTCTAAAACCTTTGTTGAGCTGTTGGGGCCTTTTAGACTGGCCGTTGCTGCCTGTTTGGATTGGTTTTCCTTTCTGGGTCCACTTTTGTTAGGTGCTGCCCCCTGCAGCTCAGGAACCCCCTACACAAGAGATGAAGCATCTCAGTTTGCTTCTTGACAAAGTCCCTCACACGTCTTATACTCACCCATTCTTCTTGCTTAGTTAAACTCTGGTTTCCTTTTCTCGACAACAGCGACGACTAAAATCAAACAAACTAATCAAACTGAGCGCAGTATGAGCGAGTGGAAACTCCACCATGAACAAACAGCGTCTGATTCACACTCTGTTAACAACTGCGCTCACACTGTTTCTGTGTTAACACACCCAGCATCTGTGTAAGTCAATAGTGCCCACAAGAAGATCAGGTAAACACAAAATATTTATTCTAATCCGAGAGATAAAATGTACGTATAAAAAATCCTGAACCCCAGAGTTTCAACATACGTCCACAATTTATCAAACACAATCAAGGGAAGAAAAACTGTTCTGATTAGCTTCGATTAACTTTCTAAGAGCACTTTAGCTTTGTCACACTTTATCAACACAACATCCACAAATCACGTGTCACAGAAAACCAACCTATCAGAGGCCGGGATAACTAAGCTCCAGGTAACTATAATAAAACCCCAAGTTTTACCTTCAGCATGCCTTTTAACTGTAACAAAGATAATGTAGAAATAATAATAAGAGGTTGAATAAACAAATGATAACTTTCTTAACTTTTTCATAAATAGTTCACTTCATAAACACAAACTAACCTTCACTCAAATTATGAATTCATTTCGATGTTAAAGGTTTCAACAGTTTTCAAAGAAGCAGAGAACAAAGAAACTGAATCTTACAGACATTTAGAAAAATGGGACCTGACTGCACATTTAAGAGGTCTTTCAACAGCAGGAACTGGAGACTTTCCCCTGGAACTGCAACAAACTGGGGTCTGAAATTAGTTCTGGGTAATAAACTTAACCCAAGAATTAAATTTGGGTTTGGGCTTTTTGGAACATCTTTGACCGGCGATGACTTTGTCTCTTTTCAAGTGTCAACAAATCCACCTTCGGTGAAATAAAACACAATCAAAACCAGCTGAATCTCCTCCATGCTAACAGGCTAACTGTAGGGCTACACATAATCATGGCATTGTTGTCGAGGTCTGCAAGGCTTATGTGGACAGATGACGTCATTTTAACAGCCTCGCCCCCTCGTGTTGTTCTTTTCACGTGGAAAATTTCCGCGTCGCACGTCTCTGAAAATTTCTAATTTCTAGGAGCAGGGACTCCTCGTGTCCGAAGTGCAATAAAAATTGGCATTTACATGATTCGTCACACAGAGATCAACTTGATAAGTGTGCGGTTAACAATTACAGCCAAACTTGGCAGAGAAGAGGAATTTGAGAGAATATATTGTAAACAGTGTGAACAATCTCTTCTTCTCTAGTTTGGTACTGTGGTAGACGTGTGTTTGTGATACACTAACCTCTGCAGTTTGGGAACGGATGCCACGCAGAGTGTGAAAAAGCGTAAAAGTCACACAAGGTCTCTCGTGCAGATCTCATGCATCCAATTTCCATGCGTCACATTTGTTCAGAACCATAATAGACCCTTCACTGCCCTCTACTGGTCTGGTAGTGTGTTGCAGTTACTTTTTTTTCCTCCATTCATCACTGGCTTAATTTATATAATCGCAAGGAACTAAAAGTTCCTGAACCTTCTGGTCAGAAAAGCACCTCAATGTTGATGTAGAAGCCAGCTTTGTGTGCTTTCAACCAGGAAAGTTAGATTTAATTTTATTTGACGCTAATAAATACCAAATTACTGCTTTAACTAACACATCTGACTTGTTATTGAGGGTTAAAGAAAAACGAAAGTTGAAAATTATGCTTCTTACGAGTCAAGGTCACTTTAAGTGGAAGTTATAAAAAGGTTCTCAGCATAAACAAAACAAAACATGGTTTGCCTGCAATGTTGATGATAAATCTGACATCAAATTGGTCTCAAGTAAGGAACCAAGTTCTTGCCAGAGTTTCTGAGATGTTCTCCAATCTTTGCCAGCACTAGAGTGGATTTTCCAACTTAACAAGTCATTTCAGATCCATTCGATGAAAGACAACAACACCTGTAGGAAGATCCTCGACACTCCATCGTCCCCCAGAAGTTGAACATACACTTAAAAAGTCTTAACAACTCAGAGCACTACACAACAAATCCTGTTTCCTCCTACGTTAGAATTATGAGATAAGTATTTTACTCACTAATGATGACTTTGCTCGCTCCGACCACAGGACCGTCTGAGACTGAGAGCACTTCAACAGAAAAAAGTGAGCGACTGAAGAGGAAGGAGGTGACGTCCAGCCTCAATTTTCTTTAAAACAACCCTAAAAGTGTTTGATCAAAGAGAGGAAACGTCTCCTCCCTCCATCTTTATTTCACAGTTAACGAGCAGGAAAAACACGTCAACGGTCCATCGGAGCGGCAGGAGTGAAAATGAGCTTTCTGTTCAGGAGCTGAAAGTCAGAAAATCTTCCTCACAGATCCAAATGTGAAGAAAGCGAAGCTCTAAAAACAGACTGCACCACAGGATAACTCTGTCCCAGCTAGAAGCCAGAGCCGACTGATAGATCTGCCTCTTTATGTGAGTAATTCTGGATTTTAAGAATGAGACTCAACCACAAACACTGAGAAACAGCATTTAGAAATAACAGATTTTGGCCTTGATAATCCTGATTATGAACAGACAAATATATTGGAGTAAGACCACTGAAGGTTTTGAGTGTTTTAACCCATTAAAAAACAAAAAACAAAAAACAGTTTGCTCCTCTGGAAGTTCACAAACAGCCTGAAGCTGTTTACACGTTTCTCACATGACAAGAAGGAAGAAAATGAAATGAATGGACATGTTGATCTTCCCTCCTGAAGTCTGATACTGCAAATGAACAAGATCATCAACCAAGAATCTAATCTTCGTTCTTGTGTTGAAGTATTTCGATGTGGTGTTTAATGTTTTTGTTTTCCTTTTTATAATCACGGTTTGGAGGAGGTGGATGCAGGAAATAGAGCAGGAAAAAAAAGGGAAAGTCTGAAAGAAGGTAAGAAAAAAAGATGAGGAAGAAGTGAAGTCAAGAGAAGTAGAGGAGGAACAATCAAGATGAAGATTAATGCTCTTTTTACAGAAACAGAAGGAGGAACTACGGAAGAATAAACGAGTGACTTTGACGTCTGAGACGGTGAAAGTGTGGGTTGTGTATTTTGGGATTAAACTACAAACAAAAGAAGCGTTCACATGCTGCAGCGTTTCAAACAAGCACAGAAACAGACTCACAAAAAAAAGTAAATGACACTTTAATTTTCTCTTTAGCTCTGAATTATGGACAAAGTCATAGAAGAGAGAAACATTTAATATTTTGATCTGTAAAAACTTTATAAATGTTATATAAAAAAAGGAACAGTACCTGAGGGAAACGGGGAGATTTTGTATCCAAACTTTATTTAAATCTCATTTCTTCAGAGTTTGTTCATTCGGCTGTTGGATCCGTTTGTTTTGCTGCTGTTGAACTTCTGTCGTCCATCTCCAAGTCTGAAACTCTGACAGTGTGAGTCCACTTCAACCTGCAGGAGCCACCACACCTGCTGAGCACACACACAAACACACACACTCAGCTTCCCCTGAGCTCAGTGTTTAAACAGAGGTGGAGTCACTGCTGCTGCTAATATACCTGTTATTCAAATATGTGACCTGAAGAGAACAAGACTCTGACACAAGAGTGAAGACGTTTTTTTTTTTTTTTAAAGAAACTTTATTGACACAGGGGGAGTTCCTCTTTGAGATTTTATATAACCTTTGTGCTTTAACGTGTTTAAAACAGAACTTACAGAATCAAAAGAGGAATAATGAAGACATTAAAGATGTCACAAATAAAAAGTTTAAACCTTTCTAGTATTTTGGGTCTTTCTTCTTCCTGTAGATAATATGAGTATTATTTGTACATTATTTTATGTTACATTTTTAATCCAACCTATTTTGGACATCCCAAAACTGCAGTTCTATGTACGGCCACTTGAGGCCAGCTCCCAAAACTGAGTCACACTCATTAGAGCTCCTTGACTGAAACTTGTTTACAACCTGGTGGGGAAAAAAAAAAAACAGCTTTGCTCTCTTTGTCTTACATTCTGTCACTTACTTCAGTTACATGTATAGTGAGTGGGTTGGTTGGTGAATTTGAATCCTTGCACTGTAGAGTCACAGCTTTAAGCATTTTGTTTTTTTCACTACCACTCATGATTGAAGTGACCTCTCAGAGATCTGCACCTTAGATCTGCTCTCACCAGCTCTGCTGTCATTGTCCGGATTGCAGGACAGAATGTTTCCACTCTCAAGACCAACCTGAGTCAAACACTTATCAGGTCGTTCTTGGTGTTTTTGTTTCCTAGAATACCGTATTGGCCCGAATATAAGACGGTGTTTTTTGCATTGAAATAAGACTGAAAAAGTGGGGGTCATCTTACATTCGGGGTCTGGACATTATACCCATTCACAACGCTAGATGGCGCCAGATATCTTTAAAGCGAATGCTGAACTTAACTCCCCAGGCCAAAGCGACCCCCTGTCACGAAGAAGAACAATAAAAATAGCGGTAAGAAAGAAAAGAGAAGAAAATAAGAGAAGGGATGACAGAAAATGGAGAAACGTAGCGACAATCTGGAGAAAAGTGGGTCGAAGATCGGCCAGGTTAACCGGCAGCTGAGGAGAAGTTATGATGCAAACTTCAAGATGATGGTGATAAATGAGGCAGAGTCTTCAAAACAATTGCAAAGCGGCTGTGAAATATGGTGTCACAGAGTGTAATTGTACGGAGATGGAGAGCTCAAAAAGATCGCCTAAAAAATGCTCACAGTCAGAGAAAAGTTTTCCGCGGTCCTCAGAGCGGCTGCTTGCGACGGGAGGGTGTGCGCGTACGTGGACGAGAAACGAAAGGACGGGATGCCCATCAGCAGAGCTGTCATTCAGCTCAAGGCCGTGGAAATAGCCAAAGAGCTAAACATACCCACCGCTGACTTCAAAGCAAGCCTCGGCTGGTGTAAAAGAATGATGCGGCGTAACGGACTAACGCTGCGACGCAGAACAAGTCTAACCCAGCGCCTGCCCTCTGACTTTGGAGAGAATCTTGAAAAAGAGGGGGTCGTCTTATAATCAGGGTCGTCTTATATTCGGGCCAATACGGTAAATCACTGTTGTTAGTGGAGGCTTTGATCATTAAGAAACATTCTACTCAATTCTGTTCTTTGATGGGTTTTTTTTTTATGTTGTACTGATTTTATTCCATCTCATCCTATTCAAACATTTTTACCACAGCGTCAACAGGCAGAGGGAAAATGTTACAGATTGTTACGGTCTCCTAAACATAATCTAAACAGGCTTGAGACCGCAACATAAAAGGGACACCACAAGTAAATATAAAGAAAAAGAATATCATTTTATTGAAGATAAATCAACGGTTGGAAAAATAATGCAAGAAACCAAAAAGGACTGGAGACTCCGGCCGAAATAACCATGCATTGGACAGTCGAAGAAAACAACAACAAATAAATCCTAAGGAATAAATCCAGAGAAAAACGATGACTGGACTACCGAGGGTCTCCAGCCCAAACTAAAACAATAAACCTAGATAATGGGAAAGGAAGCAGAAATCCAAAGGTTAAACAAACAAACAAGCAAGCATGGAAACCTCTGTGCTGTTCGCTGGTGGGAGAGAAAGACTCTGCCCCGTCTGTCCTCCTAAGTCACCTCTACCTACCTGAGCGCTAATGGCATTCAGGTGCGAAGCAGGCAGAGGGAGGAGGGACCAGGGAGGCAGAGAGAGAGAGAGAGAGAGAGACGCACGTAACGCAGATCTCTTCATATAGATTGATTTAAGATGACGTGTATGATCTGGTTGTCCTTGGTGACATTTTTGCTGTCATTTGGGTCATCAGCATGACCACGTACTGATGAGTCTTAAAGTTGTTCATAATTAGGGGCGTGGCCTTTTTGAGTGACAGGAGGGAGCTGCTGATTCAGTCTCTGACCAGGACCTCTAGGCTGTACTTTTGGTGTCCGAGCCTTTGGAGATTATTTCATGTAAAAATAAGATGAGTCATTAGCTACTTTTAATTAGCGTAGCTTAGCAGGTCTCTTCTCATAGTGCCAGATTTAATCAGCTTGTTGAGTGCAATTTGCTCAAGCAACTTTGCCCATTACCATAAGTGAGCAAATCTTCCGTCGAGCCAGTATAAAAAAAGATGCTCCTTTCACCTGCTGCTTTGGGTAACATCAGTACATCATCCCATTTTCCAGTTAATGAATCAGCCACAGGCTGAAACTCTTCAGCTTTTGCAGCTCAGTTTGCTAACGCTTCAGGCCTCTTAGGCTCCTCCCACCTGCCCAAAAATGGTCACTTCTTACTCCACCAGAAAAACAACTTACCTTTGTCCAAATTGCCCAACTTGAGGCTCTAATTTGGAAGTCAAAAAACAACACATGCAACACATTCTTCCCAATTTGGTCACCCCATTTCACGTTTCAACAAAAAGTCTCCACTTTGGTTGGTATCGTTTTAAAAAATAAGTTTACACATCGTTGTTTTTTTTTTCTAAATGATACTGCATTTATTGGATTAAATGATGAAATAAGCAAAAGCAACCAGTCAACCACAGCGAAGTAATCAGAGCAGGGAACCGTTTCCCAGCAGCTACCGACAGTTTGATGATTTCTTTTAATTAGACTTCAGGAAATTAGATCAACAAAGCAGCTCCGAGGAGGTAAACCTTCAGCACCTGTCGACCTGTGGAGTCATGTTTACATCTGGTGTCACTCACAGAAACATACTGTGCACAGAGGGCCGGACGAAGCACATGACTCACTGAGACTTATTGGACGTCCAAGTATCAGGTAGATGCTGTGTTTAACAAATAAATAAATCAGCGGTCACAGTTCCAACAAGAAACTCAAAGAAGGTGACACGTCTTTTCTTGTTGATATTATTGAATACGTTTTAAAACCATGCAATAGTTCAATTATTTTACAACAGAGAAAGTAACAGAAACCTCTTTTTTGGGGAAAACGCTGTATTAGCGCACTAGCGTAACAGATGCGCCCCATGTATAGAAGTTATTAGTCACTCTTTCTTCCTCGTTTCTACTTTAAAACAGGCTGCAAAAGCCCAGACAGAAAATGATCAGTGTCATCTTAGTTTACACTCCTTGCAGGTTTATTTTCACAGTGAAACGTCAAATTTTTGGCAGATTACGAGACGAAATATTGACGGAGAAATTCCTCTCATCTCGTGCTCGTATTTCATCCCTCGACACCTGACGTCTTCTTTGAGTTTTGGACAGTAAAGAGTGAGTTAGGAGTGAGATTCAGACTTTATTTTGGTTATACAAACTTCTTCTGGTGTCATGACTGAAGCATTAATAAGACTGAATATGTTTGCAGAAAAAACAAGTACGGAGTTCCTTGAGTTCCTTTCATATAAAAGTGCTCGCTTTAATTTTTTTGCCTGTTGTTTCTGCAATTTTTAAAGACTTACCAAGTTAAATGTTTGCTTAGAAATATATGAAATCGAGTTATCTTTTCTATTTCACCTTTAAAACCATCAAACAGAAGATTACTGCCTCTACAGTTCCCCGCTCTGATTCCACGTCATACTTTTTGTGTTTTATCCTTTTACACTGTAAAAAAACAGAAACAAAAACACCACCCTCTTTCTTTACAAGAAAAACCGCAGCCAGAAGAATATTTATATCTTTTTTTTGTACTGTATCTATAGAAGAATCAGTCTCCTGGGATCTTTTGAAACTGTGTTCGTAAAGCAAAAAGACTGATCTGCAGCCGGCTCAGTGTTTCTTAAGCGCTCAGAGCTCCGTTTTCATTTTATTGAGAACATTTAAATAACATTAGAACTAAATGTGGTACATTTGGGATGTGTACAGAGGAGCATCCCGGAGAGGTGAGTGAATGTTTGGACGCAGACACACACACACACACAGCTTCCTGGTTTTCCTCTGTTATGTACACTGAAGGTGCGACAGCGGCCTGTGGATCAGAAGTTGATGGCTTTGCCGAAGGAGGCGGCGAGGTTTGCTTCTCTGAAGGCCTCGGACACCGTCTGCAGGGGGGAGACGGTAGAAGAGGGAACATTAGTGACTCGCTAACCTTCACATGCTTTAATCGTGGCTTCATTAAACTTCCTGTGTTGTCTGAATTACTTTCCAATCAGTCTCATCACAATAAAGCTTCAAGAAAGAATTAAAAACGAGGAGAAGAGAAAGTGGAGAGAAAGCAGCAGTGTCGGTTGTCCTTTCGTTGTATAATTTCAGTTTATAAAACAACTTCGGATGATTTTTTTTTTCTGCAGGAATTGCAAGAAAACTTTTTTTTTTTCTTTACAGAATTCTAAAATGAGAGCCAGAATTCTAACGTTCATATCTGAGGTCTTGGAAAAGTCAGAACACAAACGTTTCTTCTCAATTTCTGACTGAATTTCTATAATCTTCACTGAAACAATCAAATCTGGAGAATAAAAATGTGGATTTTTAAAAAAAAATAATTGGAACTTAATCAGAGAATTTTTCCTTTTCTCAGAATTCTGCCTTCAATCTGTGAATTCTCTGTATTTGAAGACCCAGATTTATTCCCATGTGGCTGTAATCTTGAGGAATTTGATCATCTGATGTCCTTTTCCAAAACTTCTGATTCCCAGCCGTCTCGAGGTTCGCCCTCGAGCTGGTTGCCCAGATTCAAGTCTTAAAATTTTGATTAAATCTATATTTTTTACAAAATTCAGACTATTTCCAAATTCGGACTTTAATCAAAGAAATATAATATTAATTTTTGAAGGTCTGACTCTAAGCAACAGATTTTTTCTGATGTCTGGAGTTGAAAAGTAGAAACCTGACTGTAATCTCAGAATTCAGAATAAAAGGTTTAACCAGTGGAAAAAAAAAAAAAAACACGAGAGGCTTCGATTATCTTCTGAATGTGTTCAATACACACTAACTGATGTGAGGTCAGAGTATCAAACGGGACGTTCTCAATCTAAAAACTCAACTCCTCTCTTACATGTTAACTACAGTTTCATCTCTGATTTGTATGTTAATCTGGATTTTTCTGAAGGATTATAATAGCAACACAAAAACAGACCTGTTACCTGCTCTTTATGTGATATTGTGAAGTGTGTGTGTGTGTGTGTGTTACAGCAGGACGTACGGGATGAGCATGGCAGACTCTGGCTACGTCCTCACAGGAAGCGCCGTACTCCATGGCCAAAGCAGCTTCATTGATCATCTCTCCTGCCCCCTGCAGGCAGAACAAACAAACAGCAGCTTTAATTTCACAGATCATCTCCAGACTGCAGAAATAATTTCTTTGCATGTTAAACTAACAGAAAGGTGAGTAAGAGTCTTTATCATGTCTTTGTTAAACACTTGATTCTAATTGGGATTTGAACAAAAGAGCCAAAAACAGAGGAGAAAAGAGGTTTAAAGCTATGAGCTCTTACCGATCCAAGAATGTGAGCTCCCATCATCCTGTCCGTCTCCTTGTGGCTCAGGATCTTCACCATGCCGTCAGTGTCTGCGTTGGTCTTGGCTCGGCTGTTGGCTGCGAAGGGGAACTTTCCGACCTTGTACGGGACTCCCTGAGGAGGAGAGGAGTGAAGATGGGACTGTGAGATGCTGACGGGCACTTAGAACCGAAAACACAGGAGACAAAACCTAAAATAATAAATGTTTAACACGTCGGTGACTCCTCCTCCTCCTCACCTCCTCTTTGAGCTGCTCCTCTGTCTTGCCCACCCAGGCCACCTCTGGGTGTGTGTAGATGACGGAGGGAACGCAGTTGTAGTCGATGTGCACGGCGCCCCCGGCCATGCCCTCCACACAGATGATGCCCTCGTCCTCAGCTTTGTGGGCCAACATCGGGCCGGCAACCACATCACCGATGGCATAAATACTGCAGGAGGAGACGGAAAACATGTTTAACAAAGTTTGGTTTACAGACTGAGGCTGTGATGTGGCCTCATTTAAAACCTCATGGTCGCCCCTCCCTGCTCAGCTGTACCTGGGCACTTTGGTCTGGAAGCGGTTGTTGACGGGGATGCGTCCTCTGTTGTCCAACTCGATTCCCACAGATTCCAGACCCAGGTTCTGAGTGAAAGGTCGTCTGCCGATGCAGACCAGCAGCACGTCACAGGTCAGCGTCTCGTTCTTCCCTCCAGCGGCCGCCTCCACTCTGAAACACACACACACAGGACAGGTTTTCACGTCTCAAGACTCACACAGAGAGCGTGACATGATGGAAGGATCCAGGAAGGTTTTACTCACGCTACGTCGATCTTGCCGTCGGGCCTCTTGGTGGCGCCCATAACTTTGGTGCTGAGTTTGAATTTCAGGCCTTGCTTCTGCAGGATGCGCTGGAAGTTCTTAGAGATCTCCATGTCGATGCCCATGCCGCCCACGTGGCCCAGGAACTCCACAGCTGTGACTTTAGCGCCCAGACGCTGCCACACTGACCCCTGCAGGACGGGAGGACCAACACTTTAGACAACTTTACCTCTCTGTACACCTTTTCTTTGGACACTTCTCCTTTTATCTTTATTTTCTTTGCTCTGAGCTGTAAGCAACGCCTACCAGCTCCACTCCAATGACTCCAGCTCCGATCACAATCAACTCCTCTGGAACTTTTTTCAGGGACAGAGCTCCGGTCGATGACACCACACTCTCCTCGTCAATCTGACGGAGAAAACAGAGAATGTGAAAATGTAATGACAGAGTTACACCTTTAAAAAAATGCAGACAGAAGAGTAGAAGCAGAGTACCTGGATGCCAGGGAAAGGTGTGACCTCGGAGCCGGTGGCGATGAGGATGTTTTTAGTGTTAATGACCTGCTCGCTCCCGTCTGCTACTGTAGCCGTCACTTGGTTCTTTCCAGTCACTCTACCAAAACCGTTCACATGGGTCACCTGAGACAGAGAAGACACTGTGAGCTCTGCTACCTTCGATTCAGTGAGTGAAAAAAATGTAAGGTGAAGAAGAGGAAAGAGGGCTGACTTTGTTTTGTTTGAATAGATGTGCGATTCCTCCGGTCAGCGCTTTCACGGCTCCGCTCTTCTGAGCCATCATCTTCTCCAGGTTCAACGAGATGCCTGAAACTGAGAGAGACGACAGACATCAGATTTATCCCATCCTGAAGCTCAGGGTCTCTGTACATAAAATACAAACCACACCTGTGATTCTGACACAGCATCTTAAAACAACATTTTTATTGAATCTGTGCTTCATAAACAAAGATTGATTCACAAGTAAAAATCTTTAATTTTCAGTCACACGACTTACTTTCGATGCCTCTGCTTTCAAAGTCTTTGCCGTGAGCCATGTGGTACAAGTAGGAGTTGTTCAGCAAAGCCTGAGAACACAAATCCCAAACTAAACAAAAACATCCGAATCACATTTATGGATTACGTGTGTTGTTGTGTGATCTTCCTCTGCCTTTCAAACCCACCTGCCCACCTACTTTTAGAACATTTGTAAGAAGTTTTCACATCTTTTTAAAGCGAAATTAGCATCATTTTCTTTATACAGACATGAAATGTTGGAAATTAAAGCATATATAAATGTCAGTTCTCCCATGCTAGTGACCAGACTACAAGTGAAACAGTTTGAGTGTCACAATAAGTATATTTTACCTTTGAGGGGATGCAGCCGACGTTCAGACAGGTTCCACCCAGCGTGGCATTTTTCTCAACACAGACTGTCTGTGCAAAGAAAACATCCAAAATTAATTTCAAACAGACACAACGTTTCTTTTGTTTTTTGTTATTTTTTTAAAGAAACTCAAAAGCTCAGTTTGTCCTTCCATGTTTGCAGACATTTTAAAGAACATGATTCACACGATGAGCTGTAATCAAAAATGTGTATTTAGGCAGGGTGCGGCCGACTCTCTCTCTGTCTCTCATTAAATTCAACTTTTTGTTTTGGTCGTCTTTATGGGCAAAAGTAAACAAGGATCTGAGCTATTAACAGAGGATTCATGGTGTGCATATCCGTCTAAACAGTAAATTACATTAAAAATACTTATATAATGACAACATCTTTTATAAACTCTCTGAATTGATCTGAAGAACAGCACGTAGCTTACCTTGAAGCCGAGCTGTGCAGCTTTGATGGCGGCGACGTAGCCACCAGGACCGGAGCCCACTACTGTGACATCTGCATCGACTGCAGGGAGAAAAAAACACCAATAGTAAACACACTTTCTTGAATAAGGTGACATAAGGTCAGCACATTATTATAATTTTTCCAACTCTGAGTAAACTATGCATTCAGAAAAATATGAAACAGGTCAAAACATAAAATGGATTAAATTAAACACAGCTGTGATTTAAAAATAAATCTATCAAGACATTTTAAACAACTTTTAAAATCTCCGTTTGTTGAACATAGCTCAGATGAATTTTTCTGATGCATTCCAAGAAATCAGGAAATCCAAATGCTGATTGGCTTCTGCAACAATATCAACAAAAATTGTTTCTCAACTGTAAATGCTTGGCCTAACGATTCATGCAGATATCTGTTTATTGAATGTTTATGAAAACATTTGTTTATATCCAGCGTTTCGGTGTGGGATCAGTAAATAGAGATAAATGAGGAAGCAGCTCTCGAGGTCTTGGTGTTGGAGAGCCAGTGTGACATGCAACAAGGGCAGGGTGATAAAAAAAAAAGCCTTATTTTTACTTTTCATGAAAGTTGGTCAATTTAACATGGTAAGGATAAATCAAGTATCCTGACAAACTATGGTAGGTGCAATAACAGAAAGCAAAAAACAGCTATCATCTGATGAGACGTGTATTGCTGGGGAAAAAATGACATTAATCCTTAAATTTCAAGTGTCCTTCTACTGCTTGGACTATGATAAAAAGGTACCACACATTATCACATCACTCAATCAAGCCAAAGTTTACAAGAGAAATAATGACACTAAATGATAAACATTTCAGTGATCTTACTTGCTGCTTTGTCAGCGTAGGTTCTGACGGACACAGCTGCAGCTCCATGCAGCTTGCAGGGCAGGTGATGGCTCCGCTGTGAGAGGAAAACAAAGATGTAAAGAGAGGGAAATAAAAACGTAGAAAAGAAGGAAATAAATACAAGACGATCAACTGACACATTCACTACAGCCATAAATAAATAAATAAATAAAATTAAACATACATGAAAACATTTTATTTGACACTAAAATATTTTATCATTGCAAAAAAAATTACATGAAAAACTCAAAAGTATCTCATGAAATTCACAAAGTGCTCAACTTTTTCAAAAAAAATTAAGCATTTCGTGAATTTTATGAGATACTTTTGAGTTTTTCATGTAATTTTTTTGCAATGATAAAATATTTTACTGTCTAATAAAACTCAACACTCAAGCTTTTCTTTACAAAACAGTATTTAATGATTCCCAAATGTTTTTATGAAAAGAAAATATACTTCATGAAACAAAAATATCAAATGAAAATATGATGTGATGTGTAAAATGCAGGACTTTGGTGTCTTTTCGTATATCATTACTCCTTGCTGTGTAATAACTAAAAACATTACAACACTTTGGCAGAAGATGAATGCCATGTGTTGCTGTTTACTCGTACCACATCAAAAATTGAAATCTTGGTTTCAGGACCATTCCAGTAACCCTCAAACAGCAACTGGGTGTCACAAATTGTATTTATTAATCATCCTTACTGATGACCGAGATGCTTAGATGCTGGCTAGCTGTCATATTAACATGTTCAATCATAACCAGTATGACTTCTAGAGATAGTAAGGTAAACACTGCCTATAAGTAATGAAAAAACTTGGTCATAACACTTTTTTAACAACTAAAATGGGTTGGGATGACTGAGACATAAGCTACATCAAGAGTTAGGTAACCACTGCTAAGCTAATTGCCTTAGCCTGTAAACATGACATGAAGGTAGAACAGTCCACTCTAGCGTCATACAGTTAATAAACCAACAGTTCATATATGGAAAGTATTTTTAAGCACAAATTTCCCAAAACAGTACAGCAAAAACGTTCAGAATTGATATTCAAGCAGCTGACATTATGTTACTTCTTTACATGACATAATATCCCGGACGTCACTGAAAACATCCAGGAACAAATCTGTATTCCTCTTTACTTTTGATCCTTTCCGTAACTTTTGATGACGCCGAACTACGCCGAATAACTTCTTAAACGTTAAGGAGTTTGTATTATGCATATTCAGTAGAATATGATTCCTCAAAAGTGTCAACAACTCCTAACTCGAGGATTTATCATTGGAGTCTGGTATAGCTCCAACTCAGGCAGTTAGCATTAGCTGACCCGCTAGCCGGGCCGGGCTGCTACCGTGGAGAAATAAAACTATCCACAGGAGCAACAGCTAAGGAGACCGCTTTAAAACCAGTCCGGACAACACATACTTCCAGGACAATCCCTCCTTACCGTGGCAAGGGAGCGGTATAACTGAGTCCAGCTCTGCATTTTGTCTGTGTGCCCTCACGGGTTCAGTCACCTACAACAGGCAGGCCAGCCAAGGACTACTGTCATTGCGCAGGCGCAGTATCAGTCCAGAAAAACAAGCCTGTTTGTCGCCGATGAATGACGTCTATGATTGCGAGCGCCAAAAAAAGAAAATACGGTTAGAGTGGAGTCAGGTTAATTGGGACAGTTTTAGTGATTCTTGGCATCAGCTACAAAACTCAACCCAGCATGTGACACATTTGCGAATTCCTAAAGGTTTCTACTTTGTTATATAAAGAAATTCATTCGGTTTTATTATTTTTGAAAGATGTGACTTTACCTTTTTTGTAAGCATACCGACCTCTTACTTTTGGCGTAGCTTTAGCTCTTACAAATCACCTGATAGCTAAGCACACAAAAATAACTTTTCTAATTACCATTACAGCTGTTACTCTATTATTTTTTTAATGTATTTTGTGTTTTTCTGTTGCTGTAGACAGCATTTCACTTGCCATTTGTACTAATTCACACTTTTATTCCCCTTCCTGCTGCCAGACTTAACTACTTTTACAGGCACACCTGAACCGATACCGCTACAGATGAACCAGCCTCACATCTGAGGTAAGAGGTAAGCAATATTGTACATTTTAATTTAGTCAACTGCAGAGGTCCTTTAAAAAACATATTATACATATTTTATATTACACATTTTCTGGAAGCTCATGTATATGGACCAAGCATTTAGCATCCCCTTGAAATTGTGGGGAGGAGGCACTATCTTTATCAGTGTGCACAAAGGACATAGAGAGTAAAAGATTCTTTAATTGAATGTATATTTATTTTAAAGTTATCTGAAGTTTTACAGTTATATTAAGAGTGTTTACTAATCAAACATGCCATGGTCAAAAATAGTTCTGCACCTTCAAGTTATTTAATTTTATTAATTTAATGTGCATTTGTTTAAAATTTAAGCCAAAAATAAAAAGCACACAGGATAGACAGACATCAGATACTTTAAACAATTTTGCAATAAAACAAATTAAAGAATTTGTTGAGAATAAAAATAGATGACTGAAAAGTAAAAAAATGATATTTGATGCGCATTATTCTTTAAAATATTACGTTTAATATTCTACTGTCTTTGCTATTTTACGACTTTTTTTGCTTCAAAACTGGGAAAAACACACAATAACGATTCTGTGTTGGCTGGTTAAAAGGAAAACAAACTATTCTTTTGTCACTTACATTTAATTTGAAGACCAAACAGAAAAATGCTTTCCACAAAAACAATAAATTAAACAAAATATAATATGTGTATTCAGAGATATATAAACCTTAATGCAGAAATGAAAGGGAAGACAAAATGAAACTTCACACAACACAAAATAAACAACACAACAAGTATCCACCAGAGGGCTGCATATTGCCTTTTGAGAAAATAACATAGATCAGGTGACAAAAGATGCAAATTGCAGTTGTTTTGCTCCAGGCCCTCATGTACTGTGGATTATGCTCTCTCATAAACAAGAACAGCTATGCGAAAATCCATGTTGAAATGCCTAAGAAGTGAACAGACTTTGGCTGTTTTTTATTGGCCATTTCAATCAGAGGTTCTGATGGGGGATAGCACAGTTATAGTTTAGAAATAGCGTGAAAGGTTCAGGGCTTCTGAAGGGACAGTAAGAGTTTGGGGGCTTACATGTCGACTCTCTTTCTGGAAACAGACTTGATGAGGTTTACCACCTTAAAATACTTGAAGCACAGGGAAAAAGACTCCTAAAATTCCTCATGTAACCTGGGGGTTCTATGAAAAGGATTCGCTGTCAGCTTTTCTATGCAAAGTCTCCAGCTCATGACCTCACTGTAAAACACAACCCAAATCAAATGTGTGGATTTTGCTGCCATCATTTGGACAGGGACTAAAGAAAGGGTAGAGTTTCTCAGTGAAGGAGCAGTCAGTAAAAGAGTAGATCAAAGATGCAGCATTAACATCATAAAAGGAGACAAGACCCTCCTCATAATCCACAAACACCCCCACCTTCTCAGGATCAGACGCGAGAGACAGGCGAACTGACGGGCCAGCAGGAGCAAAGTACTCACCTTGACCGTTAAGACATAGAGTCCAATTACCTTTTGTGGGGCTTAGTGTGATGTATTCCTTTGTGGCCATCCATTTTCTGACCACTCCCAGGGTCCATGAAGACCACTTTTTAACCAAGACTTCAAAGTAAAGTCTACCTGAAGACAAACCCTGCTTTGCCAAAACACATCTACAGTTATTACCCTGATGTCTGTCGGGGGGTTTGGGGTGAACTATGTCAGGATCAAGTACCACATATGTAGCATACTGCTTGACTCTCCTCAGCTCAGCTTCAAACAGTTCTGTCATCCATTTACTGATGACCTCCTCCAGCTGCTTCACAGCTCTCACCACAGTCCCCTCGTATGAAGGTGGATGAACTCTGATTCTGGTCCAGTCCTTGGTGGGTGGAGCAGCCTTCAGAGACCTAAAGTTTTGGAGGAGGTGGAGGTGGTCTTCAGAGCGTGAGAGCCGCTCCACCTCAGAGCTTCTCTTCTCCAGCTCAGAGATTTCCTGTTGCAGCTCTTTGATGAAGCCCTCAGCTTGTTTCTGCGTCTCTCTCTGCTTCTCTTTGACTATGTCGATGAGATCATTTAGACTTCCCTCAACAGTCTGTATCAAAGCAGTGAAGACCTGAACACCTTCTGCCATCTCTCTGTCTGCGTTCTTGTTACTGAGCTCCACTGACTGTTTGATCTCTTCAATCTTCAGTCGTCTCTTCTGGATCATCTGCTGAATATCAGCCTCTGTCTTCCCCAGCTCGACCTTCTTTCTTTCATATTCTTCTTTCAGAGGAACAACGTCATGTGTCTTGTGGTCTAAAACACTGCACAGCATGCAGACACACGTCTGATCATTCTTACAGAACAGCTCCAGCAGTTTGTTGTGCTTCTCACACATCCAGCCCTCCAGGTTCTCCACAGGGTCGACCAGCTGATGTCTCTTCAGTCCTGACATTTTCATGTGAGGCTCCAGGTGAGTTTCGCAGTAAGAGGCCAGACACACCAGGCAGGACTTCAGGGCCTTCAGTTTGGTTCCTGTACAGATGTCACAGGGAACTTCTCCTGGTTTAGAAACTTGTTGCTCTGAGCTGCTGCGGCTGGCTTCCTGTTGAGCTGACTGTCTGAACTGAGCAGCCATCTCAGAGATGAAAGTGTTGACCTTCAGCTCAGGTCTTCTGTAGAAAACATGTTTACAGTTGGGACAATCATATGGCACGTTAACATCCCAGTGTTCAGTGATGCAGGATTTGCAGAAGTTGTGTCCACATGGTGTGCTGACAGGATCAGTGAACACATCCAGACAGATGGAGCAGAGGAACTGATCTTCAGTCAGCAGACAGCTGGTAGCAGACATTTCTACAAACTGAGAACAAAGTTTAAACATAGCACTGTAGTTAAAGATCAGAATTTTATTTTTTATTATCCGTTTTGTATTATTAGATATTGCACAGTAATGCTGCCGTGAACTGCAGAAGTACAACTCTGAACGCAGTTTTGCGACTCTTCTTTCTGTAAACTATAAACATCTTTCTTTTTATCTGTCTGTCTCTACACACAAACTAAAGAATAAAATGAAAGCAGAGGCTGATTCTGTTGTAGCGCTGCGTTATAAACGTTAATATGTTGATATTTTACTCACCAGAGTTCTGAGAGGCTCTGCTGTGTTGTTGAGAGAAATCCTTTGAGTGACAGCGACATTTGTCCGGGCAGCATCTCAGCTGTTGCTCTGATACACTTTCTCTTTCATTTGATGACATCATGATGAACTGCTCTTCCTTTTACAGTCACTCCACCATTTCCCACAGCTCTTTGATTTTGGCTTTACTCTCACTGCCAGCTTTATGTTTTGGGTCAAGTTTGTTGCCATTTCTGTTTTTGTGCCTTTTCATCAGTTGGTTTGGGTTCTTAAGGTTTCATCTTATTCTTGTTTTCTTCATATTCAGGTCCTTAAATCTTTAAACTTCCCCCTGTTTGTAATGTTTTCATTTTAGAGATTTATCACAAAACATAAGTGGTCAACTGATTGTGGTTGTTCAATTGCTGATACCCATAATTAGAGAGTAGGTCAACTAAGAGCCAATTTTTAAATTTTTTTGATGTGATAAACATACCAGATTGGAAACATATCACCATTTAGAAGAGATATTGGTAACTTGGAAAATGAATAGCTGAATGCAGAATGGCCAAATGGGCACAGGGCATGGCGAGGCTTCCTGTAGAATCTACAGGCATTATTGTAGATCTCTATTGATCGCCTTGTGAGCACAGACATTGGCATGTTATGTCAAAACCAAGGGGCAACATCCAGTAGAGAAAAATGGAGCCTATGCGGAAGTGCTAAAAGTTGTTGTTCATCGAGAATCTGCTCGAGGCAGGCTGCAGAAAGACCAGAAGTCACGTACACATCAAGTCAAAAAACAGACTTTTATGGCATTAAAAGCATATTTACAGCCTGGTTCAAAAACAGCTTGGTCTGAAATGATAATTTCGCTATTGGCACACACTGTACAGTGAGTGAATATTTTTCAAACTCAGCGGTTTAAAAGGTATTAGGACTACGAGTGTCCAATCAGAGGCTCAGCTCAGTTCACATGACTGACAGGCGACCTATAGCTGCTAGACAAGAAGCTCAAAGCCTGTGTCATATCCAAGATGGCCCTGTCCAAGGATTGGCTTCATTTGACTGTATCAGGAACAGATGGGTGACATCACGGAGACTACATCCATATTTTATGGTCTGTGGTCAAAACCTCAATAATTGGCCGTTCATCTTATTGATATTTTGTCTTGTAACAGCATCAAGAAACACTCCTTAAATGTTTTTCTTATATAAACAATATGATCTTCCCATAGCTGCCAACACTCACGCATTGGCCGTGAGACACACACATTTGATTGGCTTCACACTGTCTCAAGCCACATCCCTGATTTCTCACGCTGTAGTGTCCATCTTCAGAAAAAAAAATCTACTGTTATCTGATATCTACCAGTTGAGCTATCACCTAGAGTGACAAACGCCAACCGTGATCGGTTAGTTAAGCCTTCAAAGCCAGCAAAGAGGGTGGAGTTCGGATCTTGCGCTGTCAGAACCAGAGAAGGCTGTTCCATTGTCACAACATCATACTTGACAACACTCCTGCTTTTTTATGTTGATTCTGTAATGGACTGGGTGGGTTGTTTGTGTTAGATACTGGAAATGTGTTATTGTTAATAGGGGTTATTTTGGGTTTCAGAATTACAAGGTTCAGTGAATGCATCACCCGTGAAATCAGTGGTTCAGCAGCCAATGTCTGTGGTGTGTGTTTTCTGAGAGAGTTGTGGGACGCGCTTGTCTGAGAGTTAAATAGAGAGCCAAGTGTTATTTTATGACATGATTATGGCAAACATTAATCAGCATGGAGTGGTTCAATAAAACATTATCAGCTGTAAGTATGAGCAGATTTCAGCATAGAACACGGAGGTAAAAAAGCACAGAAAAGCTAATCGGCGGAGGCTGGTGTAAAAATGTTGAGGCGCGGGGGTGTGTCTCATGCCTTGTCAAAGTCAAAAGTTGGCAGGTATGTATTCCACTTTTCATTCAGATGGTACAGAACAGCTTCTCTTTTATTGTCTGTTCAGTGTTCATAAAAATATTTAATGAATTGCACAAAATACTTTTTTTTGTTTTTAGAAAATAAAGAAAACATCATTTCATCTCGTGCTGATTTGATCAGAAAATCTAAATGCTTTTTATTTATCAGACAAACAGTCAAGATGAATGTAAATATTCCTGAGTTCATGTTTTCAGTAGATTTCAAAGGCTTGTAGGAAAGTAAAGAAGTGATAAGATCTGACCAATGCAGAAACATAAGTTTGATGTAGTCAGAAGTAACAAGAAGCTTTCCAAGAAAAAGAAACATGAAATCCATATTGATCTGAATCTAAATAAATGTAACAACATTATCAATACTTGATGTTGATCACATTATATGATGGGAAATCTTTGTGTAGAAAATCGGCCATTGATATGGCTGATATTACTCTATGTGATTGACAGGAGAGATGATCAGAGGAGCTGAATTAGTACCACTTTTGTTGTTGCAGGGACTAAAGTAAGGGTAGAGTTTCTCAGTGAAGGAGCAGCCAGTGAAGGAGTGGATCAGAACTGCAGCATCAACGTCATAAAAAGAGACCAGACCCTCCTCATAATCCACAAACACCCCCACCTTCTCAGGTTTAGACTGTAGAGACAAACTAATTGAGGGGTCAGCAAGAGCTTTATACTCATTTTCATTTCGTAACCATATTGTCCAGTAACCATTCTTTGGAGACAGTGTGATTTTTCCCTTCCTGTTGATCGACTCTTTGGCCACTCCTAAATCCCAGGTAGACTTCCTTTTAATCTGAACCTCATAGTAAAATCTGCCTGAAGAGAAACTCTGCTTTGCTAAGACACAATAACAAGTATCAAATCTCTTTGGATTTTCTGTGAGATTCTTCTTTAAGCCACTGTCATAAACTTGTTTTCCATCATCGGACAGGATGAGTTTTGAATGTGAGGTATCAGGATCAAGAGTAACATCAACCTCATACTTCTGGACTCTCTTCAGCTCAGCTTCAAACAGCTTCTTCATCTGTTTCCTGAGCGTCTCCTCCAGATGCTTCACAGCTCTCACCACAGTCCCCTCATATGAAGGTGAATGAACTCTGACTCTGGTCCAGTTCTTGGTGGGTGGAGCAGCCTTCAGAGAGGTGAAGTTTTGGAGGAGGTGGAGATGGTCTTCAGAGCGTGAGAGCTGCTCCACCTCAGAGCCTCTCTTCTCCAGCTCAGAGATTTCCTGTTGCAGCTCTTTGATGAAGCCCTCAGCTTGTTTCTGCGTCTCTCTCTGCTTCTCTTTGATCGAGTCAATGAGCTCAGCCTGACAACTCTCAACACTTTCTTTCAGAGCGGTGAAGACCTGAACACCTTCTGCCATCTCTCTGTCTGCGTTCTTGTTACTGAGCTCCACTGACTGTTTGATCTCTTCAATCTTCAGTCGTTTCTTCTGGATCATCTGCTGAATGTCAGCCTCTGTCTTCCCCAGCTCGGCCTTCTTTCTTTCATATTCTTCTTTCACAGGAACAACGTCATGAGTCTTGTGGTCTGTCACACTGCACAGCATGCAGACACACGTCTGATCGTTCTTGCAGAACAGCTCCAGCAGTTTGTTGTGCTTCTCACACATCCAGCCCTCCAGGTTCTCCACAGGGTCGATCAGCTGATGTCTCTGTAGACGTGAAGCTGTCAGGTGAGGTTCCAGGTGAGTTTCACAGTAGGAGGCCAGACACACCAGGCAGGACTTCATGGCCTTCAGTTTGGTTCCTGTGCAGATGTCACAGGGAACTTCTCCTGGTTTGGAAACTTGTTCCTCTGAGCTGCTGTGGCTGGCTTCCTGTTGAGCTGACTGTCTAAACTGAGTGACCATCTCAGAGATGAAAGTGTTGACCTTCAGCTCAGGTCTTCTGTAGAAAACCTTTTTGCAGTTTGGACACTGACACTTGGTACTGGTTTTCCAGTGTTCAGTGATGCAGGATTTGCAGAAGTTGTGTCCACATGGTGTGCTGACAGGATCAGTGAAAACATCCAGACAGATGGAGCAGAGGAACTGATCTTCAGTCAGCAGACAGCTGGCAGCAGACATTTCTACAACCTGAGGATCAAAGTGAAAGATTGACGAGTTTCTTATCCCACCTTACTGTCATTACCTCAATAGACCAGTTCAGAATTTGTAAATAGTGATGTCATTTGTACGGGTGTGTGCATGCTTTGGCAACAGATGTGCGAAAAATAGAAGCAGAATGGTTGGTCAAGTAAAGTGATGGTGTTAACCATCAAAGAACACATTTTTTACAAAAGTAACACTAATTTGACGAATGGTAAACAACTCATAGGTTCGTGAGAAATCAGTAAATGGATGGAAAACATCAACAAGTGGACAGGCCTTCATTGGACAGACATTTTTGTGGAGAAATCCAGTGTGTACCCCAGAGAGGAGTTTAATCACATAAGTGACTCTGTGCTTGTGACTGCATTATCTGCTGATACTTACCAGACCGTAAAATATAGAGACATAAAATTTTTTCAATAGAGACCCTCCAAAACCAAAGACAAGCACACAGACCACTAAGACCTGGTTATAATAAAGGAGCCAGAAATATACACCCATAAAGAGAACTGCACAAAGTACATAAGAGTATCAAGGGTTTTGTATTTTAGGATTACTTATAAAACTGGTTAATTAACTTTTTAATGTACCATAGTTTTACATTGAACTCAAAATCCATTTTTGTTAATCATAATTTATAAGTTCACTTATTATTTCCTCTCCATCATGAGTCCATATTTGGTCATAACCTCGGCTCCAAACCAACTTTTTCATCAAACACTCAAAGTAAAAACTGGATTTAGAATATCAGTAGTTAATATTGATTATTGGTGCTCAAACCTGGTTCACTGAGGTTGGTTAAAGAAGACACGTTTAATAACAGCTGCAGACGGCGCTGGTGTTTCAGTGTACATTGTGACCCTGTTAACTGGTGTCTCAGCCAACCATCACTGACATGTTCAGTTGTTTTAATTTATAGTTTAAAGAACGGTAACTCATCTGAATGAGTGGACCCAAACATCGCTTCCGTTGCCACAATGCATGCACATCTTTATGATGATGTAAGTTGTGAAGGGGTCTGTTGAATTGGCCATAACAGGATAACTGGAACAAAAAAAAAAAAATCAACCGTCCCTTTTTGTGGGGCCTCTGCTACACTCTCTGACCTGACTGAAAGGATGTATCTGTGACATGACAGGAGAGAGAAACAATGTGAGGCTTGGAGAAATGCACAATACTTTAAATTTTTTAGGACATGATATCCAGAATTGCCCCACATTGGCCATACATTTGTGATCTCTTCAGATGTCTCCTCTTTATTCTTCCTTTTAATAGTTGCTGTATGATAAACAGCAACATGTATCAACTTCATTTTTTGCATTTTCCCCTTGGGATTAATAAAGTATTTCTGATTCTGATTCTGATTCTGTACGACATGGACAAATCAGTGCAGAAGTTGAGCTCATGACTGCATCAGCCACTACAGTATTGGGTTAATGCAAAAACATAAACCAAGCTTAACTCTGGACGTATTGACATAAGGACAACCCTGCCATGGTTGGTGTGTGTTTTGGTCTTTCTTCTAAAACAGCTGTTAACACAAGGCAACAATGCAGCAGTTTGTCACTTATTAATTAGATTTTGAACTAAAAAATGAACACAGAAGAGGATAAGGCCCCTAAAAGTTTTTTTAAATTTATTTTTTTAAAAACAGTCTGAAATTTTAAGTGAATTCTGACTTAAAGTCATAAGTCAGAATTCTGAGATTTAATTCAGGTTTTAGTCTGAATTATATAAAATATATATATAAATATCAGGAAAAAAATTGTTGGCCTGCCTCCATTTCTTTTTTTAATACCTAAATCTTCTGCTGTAGTACAGGTGTGAAAACCTGTGGTTCACAAGAGCAGTGTCAAACAACTTATCATCACTATGTAGCTAAACCTGCTTATCCGGTGTTTTCTGTGCAAATATCAGATAAGTTCACTGCTTTATCAGGTATGTTTGTGCTAAAATTAAGTCAATCACTGGATTTTGGAGTATTATGACTTGTTGCAGTCTAAGAAATAAGTCAGAATCAGTATGCAAAGATGCTAAATCTTGGCCAAACTTTGACTGAATACGAGCTACTTTTGTTTACTTTGACCTCATTTTGGTTTTGCAGCACTGAAATAATGTTGATGAAAAGTTTTTAAGTGTATCTTGATTTGATAGCTAGTGTACTCACCAGAGTTTATCAGTGAAAGCTTCGGTAGAATTTGTTTTTGGTCGTCTCAACTCCAGCTCTGCTGTGACTCAGAGTAACTTTCACTTTCATTTCAGGACATTAAAGTTTACCCTCCTTCAGTTTTGCTCCTCCCCTCCTCCTCATGTGCTAATTTAAATCAGAGGTTAGGGCTGCACGATTAGTTGTTAAAATATTCGGATCTCGATTCACACATGTATGTGATCTCATCTCTAAACATGGATGAGCATAAAGAATTTTATTTCAAAGGCTGCATTATAATCAAATGCTCCCCCAAATGCGGCACGGCTGCAGCCATCTCCCTCAACAAATGGGAAAACATCTTTACAACATGCAAGCTTACTCCGGCTGCAATTAAGTGAAGAAAGAGTGAGTGAAATGGCAAAGGAACATCTGTTCTAGGGTTGTAACAAAGGGGTGTAACACTGTAGCTGTAAAAAAATAATGCAAAAATAAGATTCAATAATTTGGGATGAATAGTCATACTTAAAGCTCTGTATAACTCACAGGGAGTTTTAGTAAGTTCACATGAAGTGTAGATCAGCTGAAGACGCATCAGTCTGGATCAAGGCTTGCATTCATCAGGGAACCAGAGGTTACTCTGTGAGGAGGTACATAACTTTGCTTGACATAAAACAGTCTTAACATGACATACTTTGGGAAACGTTAGTCTCTAAATGTTCTTCTTCTGTAGACCAAATAAATCCACTTTTCATTCAGATGGTCCATTACAACATCTCTTTTATTTCCTGTTCAGTGTTTTCAAAACGTCTTTGTACATTTAGGTAAATCATTTTACAACAAGAAAAAAATAAACACTGCAAAATAAATGAATAACTCAAAATATGTATGATCAATGGGCAAACAAGTAATAGACACATTCAAAGAAAAATATACGTGAAAAAAGAATGCACATTGATCTGGATCTAAATAAATGTATCAACATCATCCATAATTTACAATGATCACATTAAATGATATCCAAAATCTTTGTGTTAAAAATCAAGCAGTGGTTCTACTTGGTGTGATGGACAGGAGAGATGATCAGAGGAGCTGAATTAGTACCACTTTTTTTGTTGCAGGGACCAAAGTAAGGGTAGAGTTTCTCAGTGAAGGAGCAGCCAGTGAAGGAGTAGATCAGAGCTGCAGCATCAACATCATAAAAAGAGACCAGACCCTCCTCATAATCCACAAACACCCCCACCTTCTCAGGTTTAGACTGCAGAGAGAGACGGATGGAAGGACCAGCAAGAGCTTCATACTCATTTTCATTTTGTAGCCATATCGTCCAGTAACCTTTCTTTGGAGACAGTGTGATTTTTCCCTTCCTGTTGATCGACTCTTTGGCCACTCCTAAATCCCACTCAGTCTTCCCTTTAACCTGAACCTCGTAATAAAATCTGCCTGAAGAGAAACTCTGCTTTGCTAAGACACAACTACAAGCATCAAATCTCTCTGGATTGTCTGTGAGATTCTTCTTTAAGTCACTGTCATGAACTTGTTTTCCATCATCAGACAGGATGAGTTTCGGATAAGCTGTATCAGGATCAAGAGTCACATCCACCTCATACTGCTGGACTCTCTTCAGCTCAGCTTCAAACAGCTTCTTCATCTGTTCCCTGAGCGTCTCCTCCAGCTGCTTCACAGCTCTCACCACAGTCCCCTCATATGAAGGTGGATGGACCCTTACTTCAGTCCAGTCCTTGGTGGGTGGAGCAGTGTTCAGAGAGGTGAAGTTTTGGAGGAGGTGGAGGTGGTCTTCAGAGCGTGAGAGCTGCTCCACCTCAGAGCTTCTCTTCTCCAGCTCAGAGATTTCCTGTTGCAGCTCTTTGATGAAGCCCTCAGCTTGTTTCTCCGTCTCTCTCTGCTTCTCTTTGATCGTGTTGATGAGCTCAGCCTGACTTCTCTCAACACTTTCTTTCAGAGCAGTGAAGACCTGAACACCTTCTGCCATCTCTCTGTCTGCATTCTTGTTATTGAGCTCCACTGACTGTTTGATCTCTTCAATCTTCAGTCGTCTCTTCTGGATCATCTGCTGAATGTCAGCCTCTGTCTTCCCCAGCTCGGCCTTCTTTTCTTCATATTCTTCTTTCAGAGGAACAACGTCATGAGTCTTGTGGTCTGTCACACTGCACAGCATGCAGACACACGTCTGATCGTTCTTACAGAACAGCTCCAGCAGTTTGTTGTGCTTCTCACACATCCAGCCCTCCAAGTTCTCCACAGGGTCGATCAGCTGATGTCTCTGTAGACGTGAAGCTGTCAGGTGAGGCTCCAGGTGAGTTTCACAGTATGAGGCCAGACACACCAGGCAGGACTTCAGGGCCTTCAGTTTGGTTCCTGTGCAGATGTCACAGGGAACTTCTCCTGGTTTGGAAACTTGTTGCTCTGAGCTGCTGTGGCTGGCTTCCTGTTGAGCTGACTGTCTGAAGTGAGCGACCATCTCAGAGAGCAAAGTGTTCACTTCTAGATCAGGTCTCGAGTCGAAAACCTTTTTGCAGTTTGGACACTGACACTTGGTACTGGTTTTCCAGTGTTCAGTGATGCAGGATTTGCAGAAGTTGTGTCCACATGGTGTGCTGACAGGATCAGTGAACACATCCAGACAGATGGAGCAGAGGAACTGATCTTCAGTCAGCAGACAGCTGGCAGCAGACATTTCTACAACCTGAGGATCACAGTGAAAGATTGACAAATTAAACCAAGGTTTATTCAGTTTAAAAAAATCTGCACTCTGGAGCAGGAGTATATCAAAATATTTTAGATTTTTTTTATCAAGGATTCTGAAGACCAGGGAGCAAAAACAGGAAAATAATAGTGTAAGTATAGTAAAGCTTTGTTTATGCTTGATGCATCTGTGAGGTCGAACGGCTCTGTGTGGACTAATGACATCACTTTAGCAGCCTCACTCCTTCATGCGGTCAAGAGGAAAATTTCTGCATCGCATAAATCTGAAAATTTCTAACTTCTGCATGGTGAGGACGAACAGAAGCTCCTGGTGTCTGAGGTACAAAAATATTGGCATTCATCACAGAACTCACTGTGCTAACCATGTGATGAACAATCCCTGATGGGAAATTACAGCCACACTCAGAATGTATTATCTTTATATCATAATTTGTAGAATACACTTATATTTATAGCATTTATATACAGTGCTGCTTGAAAGTTTGTGAACCCCTTGAACAGTTTAGATGTTTCTGTTATTTTGCCATGACTTTCTTATTCTGTCATCACTCATCTTTGATAGCAAACTCACTTTTTCCACTCATAT
Source organism: Labroides dimidiatus (assembly GCA_030710495.1). Classification (NCBI taxonomy): domain Eukaryota; kingdom Metazoa; phylum Chordata; class Actinopteri; order Labriformes; family Labridae; genus Labroides; species Labroides dimidiatus. Next base: position 30,542,687 of record CM061147.1, on the reverse strand, counting down.
CAAAGCAGTCACAAGATCAGCTTTCCACCATCTCAAGAACATCGCCCGCCTTCACCCCTCCCTCTCTCTCTTTCCCTGCAGCTGAAACCCTCATCAATGCTTTTATCCCTTCACGCATCGATTACTGCAACATTATCCTGTATGGCAGTACCACCAACATCCTCAACAAACTTCAGTACATTCAAAACTCTGCCACTCGCCTCCTCACCCGTACCCGTTCCCTTGACCACATCCCCGCCATTCTTCATCACCTTCACTGGCTCCCTATCCCATACCGCATCAAATTCAAAATCCTCCTACTCACCCATAAAGCACTCCATAACTAGGCCCCCTCCTACCTTGAAGATTTACTCCACCCCTACACTCCTTCCTGTACCCTCCACTCCTTTGGCGCTAACCTCCTCACCGTGCCAAGGACCAAGCACCGAACCTGGGGGGACATTTATGTTTCCACCCCCTCCCTTTGGAAGTCACTTCCACAACCAATTTGTACCATATCTGACCCCACCACCTTCAAGACACAATTAAAAACACACCTGTTCCGCACTGCTTTTAACCTATAACCTCTCTTAATATCTACATGTTTAGTTCAACCTTTTTAACTTTGCTTTTCATCTGCAATTTTAACTGTTATATTTTATATTTGTTTCATACCTTTTATCTCCTGATATCACAACTTTTCCCTCATAACAATAAGACTTTTATCTGAGAGTACTGTAGCATTTTTCTGGAACATTAAATTTTATTTCAAAATGTTGAGCTTGTTCGAATTCCTCATTGCTGATTAAGTTACAGTGGATATCAAGATATTGGGATCTGCAAGAGTAATGGTACAAGCAGTTTAACTATTTACTTTCAGCAGTGAGTTTTTAAGTCATTTATTTTCTAAAGAGTAGCTCGTGATGTGTTTAAAAAGACCTTTTCAGAGTAAATTTTTGAACACAGGACGTACTGACATAAGGAAAGCCCTGCCATTTTGTATTTTGGCCTTCCATGAACACAGCTATGTAACACTGAACGACACACTGTGGTTGATTTTTTTTTTCAATTTGTACAAGTTACTTTGGTTTACTTTTACCTGTATTTGGTTAAAACTAGTTGATGAAAAGTTAGTTAGTGTTTATTGGCTTTGTTAGCAAGTGTACTCACCAGAGTTTATCAGATAAACCTTCAGTCAGTTTGTCTTTAGAGAGAAGTCGTCTCCAAATGTGCTCTGCTTTGACTCAGAGTAACTTTCACTTTCATTTCTTGATGTTAAAGTTTCCCCTCCTTTCGTGTTGCTCCTCCTGTCAGTGTAGCTCTGAGAGGAGGAGTTTAAAGCCTGGTCTGAGAAAACACCCACGACTTTAAATGTTTATGTTTCTATTTCTTTTGCTAAAACATTTAGACAGTTACTGGAAGGAAATAAATAACAAGCAGGAAGAAGAGCTACAGAAGCCCTATGAGGAAATGCATTCATGTGTTTTCATTTCTCATTCTACTCACTCTATTTCAGCTATTTACTTTAGATGTGGACCTAGCCAGCAGCATTGAGAAAGTTCCAAGAAAATAACTGAAATTAACTCATTGTTGTTTCCCTGAAAATGAGGAAAAAAAGAGTTGAGATCTTCAGGTAACAACCAAAACAGTTATTCAACATCTGAAAAAGAAGTTCACCAAATGTAGACAAACCTCCGTCTTAGGTGTGCCTTATTTTTACACCAGTAATAAGGAATGAATGAACTAACTACTCATTTAAATTAAAAATATATTACATGTCGGTGACTTAGCACCAGAAAACAGAACTGTCATATGTGCTAGTTTACTTACAGGGTTATGAAAAGAGTGAGTTGAGATCAAGGGGAAAACTATCGGAATTTTGTCAAGGCATTAATGAAAGGTATGGATGAATGGTTGCTTTGGGCGTCCATTCAGAACAAAAAAGATCCTTTCAAGATATTCATGAGCTTACTGTATCAATACTGTCAACTCAAAAGGCTGTAAGCTGACTCTACAGTCTGTCTTCAATCCAACAAACACTCCTCAAATGTTGTTTCTCCTTTAAATTGACCTTTTTTGTAGCAAACCTTTTTTTAAAACATCTTTATTTCATGTGACAGAGCTTCTACTGATCAAATTACAGGGGAAAAATGAAGTACATCTATATCAGTGGGTAACATGCAGGCCTTCCTTTGGCTCCACATATTCAGATTTTATTTCAGTTGCTTTGACCTGTATATAGCCGGGTTGAGGTTCATCAGCACACATTTCCAAATTAAATAAAGTCTTGGTATTAATGACATGTAAAACTCTCAACAGTGTAAACAGACTCAGCTTCTCAGCTGAACTGCAGTTTCTAAAACCTCCACAAGAGGGCGACCTCAACATTCATATATTATCTGCATGCTTTACTTCCTTATGACAACGACACACGACACAATCTGCATGATAATTCAGATGACCTTCTATCCCATGGATTCTTTGACATCATAAAGCATTAGATAAAACTGAAGTCGGTTTTCTTTGAGCTTATCTCTTCAACTCAAACATAAACTTTCAACAAAGGTATATCACTTTAAAAGAGACTTTTCATTCCTGTTTTGTACCTGTCCCAATCACCTCTGAGCTCTTTGAAAGGGTATTTGATTGTGCTAAATTTAGTCTTGCTACTTGCTTTTTGAATATCTTGTTTTCTGAGAGGCTGATTTTACAACTTTTTCGATAGTCAAAATCTAAAAATTGTGGGGTATAACATCACAGAACAAGAGAATAATCAATCTTTTTTCCAGTGCAATGAGAAATTTTACTACATGCACAAACAGAAACTCCTGGCCATGCATCTTTTAAATAACAAGAATTAGTGGTTTGGACTCCTTATGTCTGAGTCATCCTGAAACATCATCAAGAAACGTCTAAATGTTCTTCTTCTGCAGAAAAATTAAATTCCACTCCTTACTCAGATGATCCTTTACAGGTACTCTTTTATTTTCTGTTAAGTGTTTTTTAAAAAAAAGTCTTCACAAATTTAGGTAAGATCAATCACTTTGTAGCAAAATATAAAAACTGCAAAATCAATGAATCACTGAAAATATATATTTTTTTATTATCTTAAGAAAGAAAACATGATTTTTTTCCATGATCTTCAGAGACTTGTGCTGATTTGAACAGAGAATCTAAAAGTTTTAAATTTATCAGACAGGAAGTCAAGATGAGTCTAAATATTTCTGAGTACATGTTTTCATCTGATCTTAAAGGTCTTGAAAGGAAGTAAATAAGTGATGAAAACTGATCAATGCAGGAACAAGTAATGTGATACATTTAAAGAGATAAAAAGGAGGGAAAATAGGAACCACATTGATCAATATCTTTAAATGTATTAACATCATCAATAATTCACAATGATCACATTAAGTGATTTCCAAAATCTTTGAGCAAAAAATCAGGTCATGGTTGTACTTGGTGTTACGGACAGGAGAGATGATCAGAGGAGCTGAGTTTTCACCATCATCATTTGAACCAGGACTAAAGTAAGGGTAGAGTTTCTCAGTGAAGGAGCAGCCAGTGAAGGAGTAGATCAGAGCTGCAGCATCAACATCATAAAAAGAGACCAGACCCTCCTCATGATCCACAAACACCCCCACCTTCTCAGGTTTAGACTGCAGAGACAAACTGACCAAGGGGGCCGCAAGAGCTTCATACTCATTTTCATTTTGTAGCCATATCGTCCAGTAACCTTTCTTTGGAGACAGTGTGATTTGTCCCTTCCTGTTGATCGACTCTTTGGCCACTCCTAAATCCCACTCAGTCTTCCCTTTAACCTGAACCTCGTAATAAAATCTGCCTGAAGAGAAACTCTGCTTCGCTAAGACACAGGGACAGTAATCAAATCTCTCTGGATTGTCTGTGAGATTCTTCTTTAAGTCACTGTCATGAACTTGTTTTCCATCATCAGACAGGATGAGTTCTGGATGTGCTGTATCAGGATCAAGAGTCACATCCACCTCATACTGCTGGACTCTCTTCAGCTCAGCTTCAAACAGCTTCTTCATCTGTTCCCTGAGCGTCTCCTCCAGATGCTTCACAGCTCTCACCGCAGTCCCCTCATATGAAGGTGGATGGACCCTTACTTCAGCCCAGTCCTTGGTGGGTGGGGCAGTGTTCAGAGAGGTGAAGTTTTGGAGGAGGTGGAGGTGGTCTTCAGAGCGTGAGAGCTGCTCCACCTCAGAGCTTCTCTTCTCCAGCTCAGAGATTTCCTGTTGCAGCTCTTTGATGAAGCCCTCAGCTTGTTTCTCCGTCTCTCTCTGCTTCTCTTTGATCGAGTCAATGAGCTCAGCCTGACTTCTCTCAACACTTTCTTTCAGAGCGGTGAAGACCTGAACACCTTCTGCCATCTCTCTGTCTGCATTCTTGTTATTGAGCTCCACTGACTGTCTGATCTCTTCAATCTTCAGTCGTCTCTTCTGGATCATCTGCTGAATGTCAGCCTCTGTCTTCCCCAGCTCGGCCCTCTTTCCTTCATATTCTTCTTTCAGAGGAACAACATTGTGTGTCTTGTGGTCTGTCACACTGCACAGCATGCAGACACACGTCTGATCGTTCTTACAGAACAGCTCCAGCAGTTTGTTGTGCTTCTCACACATCCAGCCCTCCAGGTTCTCCACAGGGTCAACCAGCTGATGTCTCTGTAGACGTGAAGCTGTCAGGTGAGGCTCCAGGTGAGTGTCACAGTAGGAGGCCAGACACACCAGGCAGGACTTCAGGGCCTTCAGTTTGGTTCCTGTGCAGACGTCACAGGGAACTTCTCCTGGTTTAGAAACTTGTTGCTCTGAGCTGCTGTGGCTGGCTTCCTGTTGAGCTGACTGTCTGAACTGAGCAGCAATCTCAGAGATGAAAGTGTTGACCTTCAGCTCAGGTTCAGTGGTAAAAACTACTTTGCAGTTTGGACACTGACACTTGGTACTGGTTTTCCAGTGTTCAGTGATGCAGGATTTGCAGAAGTTGTGTCCACATGGTGTGCTGACAGGATCAGTGAACACATCCAGACAGATGGAGCAGAGGAACTGATCTTCAGTCAGCAGACAGCTGGCAGCAGACATTTCTACAGCCTGAGGATCACAGTGAAAGATTGACAAATTAAACCAAGATTTATTCAGTTTAAAAAAACTGCACTCTGGAGCAGGAGTATATCAAAATATTTTAGATTTTTTATCAAGGATTCTGAAGACTAGGGAGCAAAACAGGAAAATAATAGTGTTAGTATAGTAAAGCTTTGTTTATGCTTGATGCATCTGTGAGGTCAAACGGCTCTGTCTGGATGAATGTCATTTTAGCAGGCTGGAATCCTTCCTGTGGTCCTTCTCAAGAGGAAAATTTCTGAATCGCATAAATCTTAAAATTTCTAACTTCTGCATGGTGAGGACGAACAGGAACTCCTGGTGTCTGAGGTACAAAAATATTGGCATTCATCACAGAACTCACTGTGCTAACCATGTGATGAACAATCCCTGATGGGAAATTACAGCCACACTCAGAATATATTATCTTCATATCATAATTTGTAGAATACACTTATATTTATAGCATTTATATACAGTGCTGCTTGAAAGTTTGTGAACCCCTTGAACAGTTTAGATGTTTCTGTTATTTTGCCATGACTTTCTTATTCTATCATCACTCATCTTTGATAGCAAACTCACTTTTTCCACTCATATCAAAACAGTCACAAGATCAGCTTTCCACCATCTCAAGAACATCGCCCGCCTTCACCCCTCCCTCTCTTTCCTTGCAGCTGAAACCCTCATCAATGCTTTTATCCCTTCACGCATCGATTACTGCAACATTATCCTGAATGGCACCGCCACCAACATCCTCAACAAACTTCAGTACATTCAAAACTCTGCCGCTCGCCTCCTCACCCGTACCCGTGACCGTGACCACATCACCCCCATTCTTCAAGACCTTCACTGGCTCCCTATTTCATACCGCATCAAATTCAAAATCCTCTTACTCACCCATAAAGCACTCCATAACCAGGCCCCCTCCTACCTTAAAGATTTACTCAACCCCTACACTCCTTCCTGTACCCTCCGCTCCTCTGGCGCTAACCTCCTCACCGTGCCAAGGACCAAGCACCGAGCCTGGGGGGACATTTATGTTTCCACCCCCTCCCTTTGGAACTCACTTCCACAACAAATTTGTGCCATATCTGACCCCACCACCTTCAAGACACAATTAAAAACACACCTGTTCTGCACTGCTTTTAACCTGTAACCTCTCTTAATATCTACATGTTTAGTTCAACCTTTTTAACTTTGCTTTTCATCTGAAATTTAAACTGTTATATTTTTTATTTGTTTCATACCTTTTATCTCCTGATATCACAACTTTTCCCTCATAACAATAAGACTTTTATCTGAGAATACCGCAGCATTTTTCTGGAACATTACATTTTTTATTTCAAAATGTTGAGCTTGTTCGAATTCCTCATTGCTGATTAAGTTACAGTGCATATCAAGATATTTGGATCTGCAAGAGTAATGGTACAAGCAGTTTAACTATTTACTTTCAGCAGTGAGTTTTTAAGTCATTTATTTTCTAAAGAGTAGCTCGTGATGTGGTTAAAAAGACCTTTTCTGAGTAAATTTTGAACACAGGACGTACTGACATAAGGAAAGCCCTGCCATTTTGTATTTTGGCCTTCCATGCACAGCTATGTAACACTGAACGACACACTGTGGTTGATTTTTTTTTTAATTTGTACAAGTTACTTTGGTATACTTTTACCTCCTTTTGGTGAAAACTAGTTGATGAAAAGTTAGTTAGTGTTTATTGGCTTTGTTAGCTAGTGTACTCACCAGAGTTTATCAGATAAACCTTCAGTCAGTTTGTCTTTAGAGAGAAGTCGTCTCCAAATGTGCTCTGCTTTGACTCAGAGTAACTTTCACTTTCATTTCTTGATGTTAAAGTTTCCCCTCCTTTCGTGTTGCTCCTCCTGTCAGTGTAGCTCTGAGAGGAGGAGTTTAAAGCCTGGTCTGAGAAAACACCCACGACTTTAAATGTTTATGTTTCTATTTCTTTTGCTAAAACATTTAGACAGTTACTGGAAGGAAATAAATAACAAGCAGGAAGAAGAGCTACAGAAGCCCTATGAGGAAATGCATTCATTCATATGTTTTCTTTACTGTTTCTCTGTGAATGAGAGTCTATTTCAGCTATTTACTTTAGATGTGGACCTAGCCAGCAGCCTTGGGAAAGTTCCAAGAAAATAACTGAAATTAACTCATTGTTGTTGTCCTGAAAATGAGAAAAAAAAAGAGTTGAGATCTTCAGGTAACAACCAAAACAGTTATTCAACATCTGAAAAAGAAGTTCACCAAATGTAGATAAACCTCTGTCTTAGGTGTGCCTTATTTTTACACCAGTACTAAGGAATGAAAGAACTCACGAGTCATTTAAATTAAATTTATATTACATGTCGGTGACTTAGCACCAGAAAACAGAACTGTCATATGTGCTAGTTTACTTACAGGGTTATGAAAAGAGTGAGTTGAGATCAAGGGGGAAAACTATCTGAATTTTGTCAAGGCATTAATGAAAGGTATGGATGAATGGTTGCTTTGAGCGTCGTTACAGAACAAAAAAGATCCTTTCAAGATATTCATGAGCTTACTGTATCAATACTGTCAACTCAAAAGGCTGTAAGCTGACTCTACAGTCTGTCTTCAATCCAACAAACACTCCTAAAATGTTTAACTCTTTGTTTCTCCTTTAAATTGACCTTTTTTGTAGCAAACCTGTTTTTAAAACATCTTTATTTCATGTGACGGAGCTTCTACTGATCAAATTACAGGGGAAAAATGAAGTACATCTTTATCAGTGGGTAACATGCAGGCCTTCTTTTGGCTCCACATCTTCAGATTTTATTTCAGTTTCTTTGACCTGTATATAGCAGGGTTGAGGTTCATCAGCACACATTTCCAAATTAAATAAAGTCTTGGTATTAATGACATGTAAAACTCTCAACAGTGTAAACAGACTCAGCTTCCCAGCCAAACTGCATTTTCTAAAACCTCCACAAGAGGGCGACCTCAACATTCATACATTATCTGCATGTTTTACTTCCTTATGACAACGATACACGACACAATCTGCATGATAATTCAGATGACCTTTTATCCCATGGATTCTTTGACACCATGAAGCATTAGATAAAACTGAAGTCAGTTTTCTTTGAGCTTATCTCTTCAACTCAAACATAAACTTTCAACAAAGGTTTATCACTTTAAAAGAGACTTTTCCTTCCTGTTTTGTACCTGTCCCAATCACCTCTGAGCTCTTTGAAAGGGTATTTGATCGTGCTAAATTTAGTCTTGCTACATGCAGTTTGAATATCTTGTTTTCTGAGAGGCTGATTTTGCAACATTTTCAATAGTCAAAATCTAAATATTGTGGAGTATAATATCACAGAACAAGAGAATAATCAATCTTTTTTTCCAGTGCAATGAGAAATTTTACTACATGCACAAACAGAAACTCCTGGCCATGCATCTTTTAAATAACAAGAATTAGTGGTTTGGACTCCTTATGTCTGAGTCATCCTGAAACATCATCAAGAAACTTCTAAATGTTCTTCTGTAGACAAAATTAAATTCCACTCCTTATTCAGATGATCCTTTACAGTAACTCGTTTATTTATGATTTTCAGAGACTTGCTGATTTGAATAGAGCATCTAAATGTTTTAAATTTATCAGACAGACAGTCAAGATGAGTCTTAATATTTCTGAGTACATGTTTTCATCTGATCTTAAAGGTCTTGAGGGGAATTAAATAAGTGGTGAGAACTGATCAATGCAGAAACAAGTAATGTGATTCATTTAAAGAGATAAAATGGATCCACATTGACCTGAATCCAATTAAACATATTTCATCATCAACAATTCACAATGATCACATTAAGTGATTTCCAAAATCTTTGTGTAGAAAATCAGGTCATGGTTCTACTTGGTGTGATGGACAGGAGAGATGATCAGAGGAGCAGAGTTTTCACCACCAACATTTAAATCAGGACTAAAGTAAGGGTAGAGTTTCTCAGTGAAGGAGCAGCCAGTGAAGGAGTAGATCAGAGCTGCAGCATCAACATCATAAAAAGAGACTAGACCCTCCTCATAATCTACAAACACCCCCACCTTCTCAGGATTAGACTGCAGAGACAAACTGACCCAGGGGTTAGCATTAGCTTTGTACTCATTTTTGTCCCTCAGTAAAACCCTCCAGCATCCATCCTGAAGTGAAACTGAGATCTTTTCTTTCCTATTGATCGACTCTTTGGCCACACCTAAATCCCAGTCAGTCTTCCCTTTAATCTGAACCTCGTAGTAAAATCTGCCTGAAGAGAAACTCTGCTCTGCTATCACAATAGCATAATTACTAAATCTCTCTGGATTGTCTGAGAGATTCTTATCCTGATCACCACAATAAACTTGTTTTTTTTCCTCAGACAGGATGAGTTTCGGATAAGCTGTATCAGGATCAAGAGTAACATCCACCTCATACTGCTGGACTCTCTTCAGCTCAGCTTCAAACAGCTTCTTCATCTGTTCCCTGAGCGTCTCCTCCAGCTGCTTCACAGCTCTCACCACAGTCCCCTCATATGAAGGTGGATGGACCCTGACTTCAGTCCAGTCCTTGGTGGGTGGAGCAGCGTTCAGAGAGGTGAAGTTTTGGAGGAGGTGGAGGTGGTCTTCAGAGCGTGAGAGCTGCTCCACCTCAGAGCTTCTCTTCTCCAGCTCAGAGATTTCCTGTTGCAGCTCTTTGATGAAGCCTTCAGCTTGTTTCTCCGTCTCTCTCTGCTTCTCTTTGATCGAGTCGATGAGCTCAGCCTGTCTTCTCTCAACACTTTCTTTCAGAGAAGTGAAGACCTGAACACCTTCTGCCATCTCTCTGTCTGCGTTCTTGTTACTGAGCTCCACTGACTGTTTGATCTCTTCAATCTTCAGTCGTCTCTTCTGGATCATCTGCTGAATGTCAGCCTCTGTCTTCCCCAGCTCGGCCCTCTTTCCTTCATATTCTTCTTTCAGAGGAACAACATCATGAGTCTTGTGGTCTGTAACACTGCACAGCATGCAGACACACGTCTGATCGTTCTTACAGAACAGCTCCAGCAGTTTGTTGTGCTTCTCACACATCCAGCCCTCCAAGTTCTCCACAGGGTCGATCAGCTGATGTCTCTGTAGACGTGAAGCTGTCAGGTGAGGCTCCAGGTGAGTTTCACAGTAAGAGGCCAGACACACCAGGCAGGACTTCAGGGCCTTCAGTTTGGTTCCTGTGCAGATGTCACAGGGAACTTCTCCTGGTTTGGAAACTTGTTGCTCTGAGCTGCTGCGGCTGGCTTCCTGTTGAGCTGACTGTCTGAAGTGAGTGACCATCTCAGAGAGCAAAGTATTCACTTCTAGATCAGGTCTCGAGTCGAAAACCTTTTTGCAGTTTGGACACTGACACTTGGTACTGGTTTTCCAGTGTTCAGTGATGCAGGATTTGCAGAAGTTGTGTCCACATGGTGTGCTGACAGGATCAGTGAACACATCCAGACAGATGGAGCAGAGGAACTGATCTTCAGTCAGCAGACAGCTGGTAGCAGACATTTCTACAACCTGAGGATCAAAGTGAAAGATTGACAAATTAAACCAAGATTTATTCAGTTTAAAAAAAATCTGCACTCTGGAGCAGGAGTATATCAAAATATTTTAGATATTTTATCAAGGATTCTGAAGACCAGGGAGCAAAAACAGGAAAATAGTAGTGTTAATAAAGTAAAGCTTTGTTTATGCTTGATGCATCTGTGAGGTCAAACGGCTCTGTCTGGATGAATGATGTCATTTTAGCAGGCTGGAATCCTTCCTGTGGTCCTTCTCAAGAGGAAAATTTCTGAATCGCATAAATATTAAAATTTCTAACTTCTGCATGGTGAGGACGAACAGGAACTCCTGGTGTCTGAGGTACAAAAGTATTGGCATTCATCACCGAACTCACTGTGCTAACCATGTGATGAACAATCCCTGATGGAAAATTACAGCCACACTCAGAATATATTATCTTTATATCATAATTTGTAGAATACACTTATATTTATAGCATTTATATACAGTGCTGCTTGAAAGTTTGTGAACCCCTTGAACAGTTTAGATGTTTCTATTATTTTGCCATGACTTTCTTATTCTGTCATCACTCATCTTTGATAGCAAACTCACTTTTTCCACTCATATCAAAACAGTCACAAGATCAGCTTTCCACCATCTCAAGAACATCGCCCGCCTTCGCCCCTCCCTCTCTTTCCCTGCAGCTGAAACCCTCATCAATGCTTTTATCCCTTCACGCATCGATTACTGCAACATTATCCTGTATGGCACCACCAACAACATCCTCAACAAACTTCAGTACATTCAAAACTCTGCCGCTCGCCTCCTCACCCGTACCCGTACCTGTGACCACATCACCCCCATTCTTCATCACCTTCACTGGCTCCCTATTTCATACAGAATCAAATTCAAAATCCTCCTACTCACCCATAAAGCCCTCCATAACCAGGCCCCCTCCTACCTTAAAGATTTACTCCACCCCTACACTCCTTCCTGTACCCTCCTCTCCTCTGGCGCTAACCTCCTCACCGTGCCAAGGACCAAGCACCGAACCTGGGGGGACATTTATGTTTCCACCCCCTCCCTTTGGAACTCACTTCCACAACAAATTTGTGCCATATCTGACCCCACCACCTTCAAGACACAATTAAAAACTCACCTGTTCCGCACTGCTTTTAACCTATAACCTCTCTTAATATCTACATGTTTAGTTCAACCTTTTTAACTTTGCTTTTCATCTGCAATTTTAACTGTTATATTTTATATTTGTTTCATAACTTTTATCTCCTGATATCACAACTTTTTCCTCATAACAATAAGACTTTTATCTGAGAATACCGCAGCATTTTTCTGGAACATTACATTTTTTATTTCAAAATGTTGAGCTTGTTCGAATTCCTCATTGCTGATTAAGTTACAGTGGATATCAAGATATTGGGATCTGCAAGAGTAATGGTACAAGCAGTTTAACTATTTACTTTCAGCAGTGAGTTTTTAAGTCATTTATTTTCTAAAGAGTAGCTCGTGATGTGGTTAAAAAGACCTTTTCAGAGTACATTTTTGAACACAGGACGTACTGACATAAAGAAAGCCCTGCCATTTTGTATTTTGGCCTTCCATGAACACAGCTATGTAACACTGAACGACACACTGTGGTTGATTTTTTTTTAATTTGTACAAGTTACTTTGGTTTACTTTTACCTCCTTTTGGTTAAAACTAGTTGATGAAAAGTTAGTTAGTGTTTATTGGCTTTGTTAGCAAGTGCACTCACCAGAGTTTATCAGATAAACCTTCAGTCAGTTTGTCTTTAGAGAGAAGTCGTCTCCACATGTGCTCTGCTTTGACTCAGAATAACTTTCACTTTCATTTCTTGATGTTAAAGTTTCCCCTCCTTTCGTGTTGCTCCTCCTGTCAGTGTAGCTCTGAGAGGAGGAGTTTAAAGCCTGGTCTGAGAAAACACCCATGACTTTAAATGTTTCTGTTTCTATTTTTTTTGCTTAAACATTTAGACAGTTACTGGAAGGAAATAAATAACAAGCAGGAAGAAGAGCTACAGAAGCCCTATGAGGAAATGCATTCATTTGTTTTCTTTTCTCATTCTACTCACTCTATTTCAGCTATTTACTTTAGATGTGGACCTAGCCAGCAGCATTGAGAAAGTTCCAAGAAAATAACTGAAATTAACTCATTGTTGTTTCCCTGAAAATGAGGAAAAAAAGAGTTGAGATCTTCAGGTAACAACCAAAACAGTTATTCAACATCTGAAAAAGAAGTTCACCAAATGTAGACAAACCTCCGTCTTAGGTGTGCCTTATTTTTACACCAGTACTAAGGAATGAATGGACTCACTACTCATTTAAATTAAGAATATATTACATGTCAGTGACTTAGCACCAGAAAACAGAACTGTCATATGTGCTAGTTTACTTACAGGGTTATGAGAAGAGTGAGTTGAGATCAAGGGGAAAAATATCTGAATTTTGTCAAGGCATTAATGAAAGGTATGGATGAATGGTTGCTTTGGGCATCCATTCAGAACAAAAAAGATCCTTTCAAGATATTCATGAGCTTACTGTATCAATACTGTCAACTCAAAAGGCTGTAAGCTGACTCTACAGTCTGTCTTCAATCCAACAAACACTCCTCAAATGTTTAACTCTTTGTTTCTCCTTTAAATTGACCTTTTTTGTAGCAAACCTGTTTTTAAAACATCTTTATTTCATGTGACGGAGCTTCTACTGATCAAATTACAGGGGAAAAATGAAGTACATCTTTATCAGTGGGTAACATGCAGGCCTTCTTTTGGCTCCACATCTTCAGATTTTATTTCAGTTGCTTTGACCTGTATATAGCCGGGTTGAGGTTCACCAGCACACATTTCCAAATTAAATAAAGTCTTGGTATTAATGACATGTAAAACTCTCAACAGTGTAAACAGACTCCCCTTCTCAGCTGAACTGCATTTTCTAAAACCTCCACAAGAGGGCGACCTCAACATTCATATATTATCTGCATGTTTTACTTCCTTATGACAACTTCACACGACACAATCTGCATGATAATTCAGATGACCTTTTATCCCATGGATTCTTTGACATCATGAAGCATTAGATAAAACTGAAGTCGGTTTTCTTTGAGCTTATCTCTTCAACTCAAACATCAACTTTCAACAAAGGTTTATCACTTTAAAAGAGGCTTTTCATTCCTGTTTTGTACCTGTCCCAATCACCTCTAAGCTCTTTGAAAGGGTATTTGATCGTGCTAAATTTAGTCTTGCTACTTGCTTTTTGAATATCTTGTTTTCTGAGAGGCTGATTTTGCAACATTTTCGATAGTCAAAGTCTAAAAATTGTGGGGTATAACATCACAGAACAAGAGAATAATCAATCTTTTTTCCACTGCAATGAGAAATTTTACTACATGCACAAACAGAAACTCCTGGCCATGCATCTTTTAAATAACAAGAATTAGTGGTTTGGACTCCTTATGTCTGAGTCATCCTGAATCATCTTCAAGAAACTTCTAAATGTTTTTCTGTAGACAAAATTAAATTCCACTCCTTGACTTCCTGCTTTCCGACTGTGCAGACGCTTTTCTGCTTGCTCTCTCCCCTGCTTGGACTTTTCCGCTTGTATTTGCTTATTCTCTAGTTTTTTTCTCAATTAATAAATAGCGGTGGCATCTGGAGACCTACACGTCTTGGGATTATCATTTGTTTTTAGAGATTAAAGGGGCATTTTTAAACATTTTTCGACTTCCCTGATACATCGCGAGGGCGGCCTACCAACCGCACAAGCCTGTGCTACAGTTATTGCATCAGGATGCCTCCCTTCTCCTCGGATGATTATCACAGACTTCTCCAGAAGATAGCAGTCCTGGAAACAAAAATTCACCGGCTCGAAGTGAATGCGGAGGTAAATGGACAATGTGGGAATGAAACCACTCTTCCAATGACCCAAGGCAGTGGAGAAGAGCAGGTTAACAGACAGCTGGTAAGCAGCAGTACCAGGATAGAGGATGCCTCTGTAGACGGCAATAAATCAGCCAGCCCTACTTGGAATTTACTCGGAGCAAAGCCAAAGAGGGACCTGGAAAGAAGGCTAACAGGTAGAATCCAGCACCCAGAGATTCATGATGAAACTGATTGGCCTCCACTACCGTCCTCCAGGAGTGTTGTTTCAACCCCAGTACCAAGGAGAAAACAGACATGGACAGTGGCTACAACAAAAAGTAAGAGCAAACCAAACCAAGACTGTGAGATCCAGTTGAAAAACAGATTTGCTCCACTTCTACATGACCCGGACTCCCCTAAAGAATGCTTGTCTTCGAGCACCAGAAAAAGGTATGAAGCTAAATCAGAGAGCAAAAGGCTAAAGAAAGAGCTAACTACTGGGCCCCAAACCCTGATAGTGGGTGACGGAGCTGTGAAGGAGATTAAACGCTTCTGCAGCCTGAAAAACACCAAAGTACTGTGCTTTACCAACGACATGGTGTCTGATATCTCAAAGAAAATTCTGAAGATTGTTGCTGAACATCCGTCTGTGAAATCTCTCATCATACACACAGGAGCACTTGATGTTGTAAAGCAACAATCAGAGATACTGAAACGGGACTTTACTGATCTGCTCAACAAAGTTCGGTCTCTTCAAACTGAGGTGTATGTGAGTGGACCTCTGCCAACAGTTCGACGAGGAGATGAGAGATTCAGCAGACTGATGATGCTTAACAGGTGGCTCAAGGATACGTGTGCTGATCGATCAGTCAACTTCATTGACAATTTCTACATTTTTTGGGAACGCAGACATCTCTTTAAGGCGGACGGATTCCTCCTTAACAAATCAGGAGTACAGCTGCTCAGCTCTAACATTTTTTATTTTGTGCGTCAGACACCAGCAGCCCCTGCCAAGGACAAGATACAAGACAATCCAAAACAACGGATAAGATGGCGCTCTGGAGGAGTGCTGACCCAGACAGAGGCCTCAGCTTCATTACCATCATCCTCATCTCAGCGAGTGGAGCCCTCCTCATCCCCAACAGCTCAGCAACAGGAGTCTTCCCTGCCCCCAACTGGAGACTTTAAATTTTCAACTCCACAGACCCCACCTAGCCCCTCACTGTCTCCAGCCAGCCCAGACTCCCCACTCTTGGATTTCTCTGATAGGATGAAAAACCTTGTCAATATTGGGATTCAGTTGACACCACGCCCAACCCCCCCTTTCTCTCCCTTAAGCCTCCCCCAACTTTCAGCCCCTCCCCTTCCACCACGCCTGCCCTCTAGCCTCCCCAAACTTTCAGTGCCCCCCATTCCACCGCGCCTGAAACCTCCATCTACCAAAAGTCACAAAGCTCCCCCACCCCCTGTGAATCACCACATCTGTGTGTCTGACTGATATGCGCCGGGTCCAGGCTATAACACTGATATATGTAATGTTTTTACCCAGGAAAAGTCAGGGCCCTATGGATCTCAGGGAGTCTTTCCAATCTCTGTGATGAACAGAGGAAAACAGAGAACTCAGCTGGGAAAAAGGAGGAACATATGTAGATCCATAAATCCATCAAATTTGGTGTCTATTTCCTGTGAGTCACAGCTTGTCCCAAAAAAATTGGTTGAGGCTCCAAAGGCACTAAAAATGGCTTTACTAAATGTCAGGTCTTTGGCAGGTAAATCATTTTTAATCAATGATTTTATTAATGAGCAAAAACTAGATTTTATGTTTTTAACTGAGACTTGGTTGAGTGAAAATAACAGTGCAGCTGTTCTTATCGAGTCAACCCCTCCAAACTTCAGTTTTATTAGTGAAGCCAGAGTTCACAGGAGAGGAGGTGGAGTTGCAGTTTTGTTTAATGACTCCCTCAAATGCAAACAGGTAACTTTAGGAGGTTTTGAGTCCTTTGAATATGTGGCTCTTCAGCTGAAGTCCTCCTCCCGAGCCATGTTCATAAATATTTACAGGCCACCTAAGTACTGTGCAAGCTTTTTTGATGAACTAAGTGAACTATTGTCTGCAATATGTGTTGATTTTGATAGTGTAATTATTGTTGGTGATTTTAACATCCATGTTGACAACCCTCAGGACAGAGGGACCAAAGAACTGTGTTTCACTCTGGACAGCTTTGGGCTGACTCAACATGTGACAGAGCCCACACACAATAGGGGCCACACTCTGGACTTACTTATCTCCAAGGGTCTGAACATTTCCAAGGTTGTTGTGACTGATGTTGCTCTGTCTGATCATTCCTGTGTTTTCTTTGAGAGCACTATCTCAGTGCACACAAATATTCAAACAGAGACAATCCAAAAAAGGTGCATTACTGAAAACACCAGTGAAATCTTTAACCAGGTTTTCTCTTCCACACCTCCCCTGTCCTGGAGCAGTTCAGTCAATGAACTGGTAGAAAGCTTCAGCTGTAAAGTTTCAACTGTTATGGATTCCATTGCTCCCACTAAGGTGAAAGTTATTCTGGGTAGGAAAAGATCTCCATGGAGAAATTCTACACAAGTCAGAAATGGAAAAAGAGAGTGTCGAAAAGCTGAACGCAGGTGGCAAAAAACAAAACTTCAAATTCATTATGAAATTTACAAAGACAGAATTCAAATTTATAATTCATTACTGAGAGATGCCAGACAATCATTTTTCTCTGAAATTATTACAAAAAACCTTCATAACACGCGTGTCTTGTTTGCTACTGTTGAGAGGCTGACCAACCCCCCTGTGTCAGTCGCCTCTGAATTCCGTTCCATCAAGGCCTGCAATGAATTTGCCTCATTCTTTACAGAAAAAATTGAAAAAATTAGACAAGCAGTTAGTTCCTCAATATGGGGTTTGGGATGTGAGTTGTGTCCACCTAGAACCAATCTAAATACCATGACCCAGTTCTACCCCATAAACCATAAAAACCTGGAGGACATTATACATCACTTAAATTCTTCTTCCTGCTGTCTAGATATTCTGCCAACAAGTTTTTTCAAAAAAGTCTCCGAAATCATGGCATCGGATCTAATACAGATTGTAAACCTGTCTCTTGCCTCAGGAGTTTTCCCACAGGCCCTGAAAACTGCTGTCATTAGACCTCTGTTAAAAAAGAACAACTTAGACAAGACAGTGATGAACAATTACAGGCCCATATCCAATTTACCATTTTTAAGTAAAATTATTGAGAAAGCAGTTTTTCAGCAGCTACATAACTTTATGACAATGAACGACTGTTTTGACATCTTCCAATCAGGATTTCGACCTCATCACAGCACTGAGACAGCTCTGGTTAAGGTGTTTAACGACATCCACTTAAACACTGACAGTGGTAGAGTTTCAGTCGTAGTGCTGCTTGATCTCAGTGCAGCTTTTGACACAGTCGACCATGACATACTACTGAACCGTCTAGAGAACTGGGTGGGACTTTCTGGCACAGCACTCAACTGGTTTAAATCCTACCTATTGGACAGAGACTATTGTGTGTCTATAGGTAACTTTACATCTGAGCAGACGAAGATAACATGTGGAGTCCCTCAAGGCTCCATCCTGGGGCCGCTCCTGTTTAACATCTATATGCTCCCACTGGCTCAGATTATAGAAAACAACAAAGTCAGTTACCATAATTATGCAGATGACACACAGTTATACATCACAATGTCACCTGGCGATCATGGCCGCATACAGGCTCTGGCTAAATGTATTGAACAAATCAACGATTGGATGAGCCTAAATTTTCTCCAGCTGAACAAAGACAAAACTGAGGTTGTTGTTTTTGGAGCTAAAGCAGAGCGATTAAAAGTCAGTGAGCAGCTCCAGACATTAAAGTTAAAAACCACTGACCATGCCAGAAATCTGGGTGTGATCATGGACTCAGACCTGAATTTTAACAAACACATTAAGACAGTTACAAAGTCGGCCTACTATCACTTAAAGAATGTGTCGAGGATTAAAGCACTGATGTGTCAGCAGGACCTGGAAAAACTGGTCCATGCTTTTATCTTCAGTAGACTTGATTACTGTAACAGCGTCTTTGCAGGTCTCCCTAAAAAATCAGTCAGACAGCTGCAGCTGGTTCAGAACGCTGCTGCTCGAGTCCTCACGAACACCAAGAAAGTGGATCACATCAGTCCAGTTCTGAGGTCTCTACACTGGCTCCCTGTCTGTCAGAGGATAGATTTTAAAATACTTCTGCTGGCTTATAGAGCATTAAATGGTTTAGGGCCAAAATATATCAGTGATCTTCTGATCCAGTACCAACCATCAAGATCACTCAGGTCATCTGGAACCTGTCTAATTTCAGTCCCAAGAGTTAGAAGCAAGCATGGAGAAGCAGCATTCGGCTTTTATGCTCCAAGTATCTGGAACAAACTTCCAGAAAATATCAGGTCTGCTGAAACTCTCAGCTCCTTTAAATCCAGGTTGAAGACTCACCTTTTTACAGCTGCTTTTAATTAAACAAATCATTTTATATCAATTTTCTTGCACACCTTTGCATTCTGCACTGTGACTTTTATCCTTCTTTTTTGCCATTTTACTTTCTTTTATTTTTATTTTATTATTTTTTGCTCTTTTAATTCATTTTTAAATTGTTTCTTTTAATATGTTTTGCCGCTATGTGAAGCACTTTGAATTGCCTTGTTGCTGAAATGTGCTATATAAATAAACTTGCCTTGCCTTGCCTTGCCTTGCCTTATTCAGATGATCCTTTACAGTAACTCGTTTTTTTATGATTTTCAGAGACTTGTTGATTTGAATAGAGAATCTAAATGTTTTAAATTTGTCAGACAGTCAAGATGAGTCTTAATATTTCTGAGTACATGTTTTCATCTGATTTTAAAGTCTTGAGGGGAAGTAAATAAGTGGTGAGAACTGATCAATGCGGAAACAAGTAATGTGATACATTTAAAGAGATAAAATGGATCCACATTGACCTGAATCCAATTAAACATATCAGCATCATCAACAATTCACAATGATCACATTAAGTGATTTCCAAAATCTTTGTGTAGAAAATCAGGTCTTGGTTCTTCTCAGTTTGATTGACAGGAGAGATGATCAGAGGAGCAGAGTTTCCACCAACATCATTTGAATCAGGACTAAAGTAAGGGTAGAGTTTCTCAGTGAAGGAGCAGCCAGTGAAGGAGTAGATCAGAGCTGCAGCATCAACGTCATAAAAAGAGACCAGACCCTCCTCGTAATCCACAAACACACCCACCTTCTCAGGTTTAGACTGCAGAGACAAACTGACCCAGGGGTTAGCATTAGCTCTGTACTTATTTTTATTCCTCAGTAAAACCCTCCAGCACCCTTCCTGAGGTGAAACTGAGATCTTTTCTTTCCTGTTGATCGACTCTTTGGCCACTCCTAAATCCCAGCTAGTCTTCCCTTTGACCTGAACCTCATAGTAAAATCTGCCTGAAGAGAAACTCTGCTCTGCTATCACAATAGCATAATTACTAAATCTCTCTGGTTTGTCTGAGAGATTCTTCTTCTGATCACCACAATAAACTTGTTTTTTGTCCTTAGACAGGATGAGCCAGGGATATGCTGTATCAGGATCAAGAGTAAGATCCACCTCATACTGCTGGACTCTCTTCAGCTCCACCTTAGAGATCAGCTCCTTTATCTGTTTCCTGAGCGTCTCCTCCAGATGCTTCACAGCTCTCACCACAGTCCCCTCGTATGAAGGTGGATGAACTCTAACTCTGGTCCAGTCCTTAGTGGGTGGAGCAGTGTTCAGAGACCTGAAGTTTTGGAGGAGGTGGAGGTGGTCTTCAGAGCGTGAGAGCTGCTCCACCTCAGAGCTTCTCTTCTCCAGCTCAGAGATTTCTTGTTGCAGATCTTTGATGAAGCCCTCAGCTTGTTTGTCCATCTCTCTCTGCTTCTTTTTAACAGTGACAATCAGCTCAGCCTGACTTCTCTCAACACTTTCTTTCAGAGCGGTGAAGACCTGAACACCTTCTGCCATCTCTCTGTCTGCGTTCTTGTTACTGAGCTCCACTGACTGTTTGATCTCTTCAATCTTCAGTCGTCTCTTCTGGATCATCTGCTGAATATCAGCCTCTGTCTTCCCCAGCTCGACCTTCTTTCTTTCATATTCTTCCTTCAGAGGAACAATGTCATGAGTCTTGTGGTCTGTAACACTGCACAGCATGCAGACACACGTCTGATCGTTCCTACAGAACAGCTCCAGCAGTTTGTTGTGCTTCTCACACATCCAGCCCTCCAGGTTCTCCACAGGGTCGATCAGCTGATGTCTCTTCAGTCCTGATATTTTTAGGTGAGGTTCCAGGTGAGTTTCACAGTATGAGACCAGACACACCAGGCAGGACTTCAAGGCCTTCAGTTTGGTTCCAGTACAGATGTCACAGGGAACTTCTCCTGATTTAGAAACTTGTTGCTCTGAGCTGCTGCGGCTGGCTTCCTGTTGAGCTGACTGTCTGAACTGAGCAGCCATCTCAGAGATGAAAGTGTTGACCTTCAGCTCAGGTCTTTTGTAGAAAAGAAGTTTACAATTGGGACACTGACACTTGGTACTGGTTTTCCAGTGTTCAGTGATGCAGGATTTGCAGAAGTTGTGTCCACATGGTGTGCTGACAGGATCAGTGAACACATCCAGACAGATGGAGCAGAGGAACTGATCTTCAGTCAGCAGACAGCTGGCAGCAGACATTTCTACAACCTGAGGATCAAAGTGAAAGATTGACAAGTTACTCATCCCACCTTACAGTTTTTTAGTCATCCCGTGATGGTGAACTCAATTAAGGTAATGTTCCTTTTTCCTTGTGCCTCTGTGACACTCACAGGATGTGTCTGTGACTTTGGCTCGAGTTTATGAAGGGAGAGAACACCTCAGAGTGGCTCAATATAAAAGACTTGGAGAAATATTTCTTTAAGCTTGTTGTGAGGAGGGACAGGAATGAGAGGATGAACCTTAAACTGTGCCCTGGCTTGAAACAGGTTACATATATTCGAAGTGCACCTCCTCCCAAATGTCACATCGTGGACTGCAAGCCCTGTGAATGATCCACTGGTGGGGATCATGCTTTCTGTATTTGCTACATGTCCATAATTGCCTCACATAAGCCATGCAGTTCATCTCTTCCTATTTTCCCTCTATGCCTTCCTTTAAACAATTTCTGTACGATAAACAGCACCATATATCAGTTCCCAATTTGACATAGTACGCTCAAAACTGCTTTGAAATAGCAGAAAACGTTGTGGGACCTGAAACAGGTGATCTGACAAACAAGATTACTGCTATGTGTATTAGGGCATGGTAACACTGGCCATTTAAATCGTGTTGTATTGTTTTGTTGTTATTATTGTTGTTGATTCGGATCTGATTCTGAAATTTAAACCAGGCTTAGCACTGGACATCCTGACTTAGGGACAACACTGATGTTGGGTGTGGGTTTTGGCCTTCCTTGCAAAACACTTGTTTCAGCAAAAAGCTACACAAGGCCAAAATGCAGCAACTGATTTTTTTTATAGATGTTGGACTAAAAAAATAATACAGAACAGGATAAGGGCCATGTTAAACATTATTATTATTTTTTTTAATCTTCTGACTTTTTCAAGGAAGTCTTAGTCCTGAGGTTAAAGTCTGATTCCCACTTTAAATTCTGAGTCAAACAAATGTCAGATCTCAAAAACTTTTTGTTGGCCTGCCTCCATTTTCTCCCTTTATTGGCCCTAATCTTCATCTGTAAATAAGTCATGGGTCAAAGTCCCGAGACACCTAAAAGACCAGTTTGTCCCCACTATGTAGCTGAATCTGTTTATCCAGTGTTGTTTGTGCGATCATGAGATAAGTTCACTGCTTTATCAAGTAGGTTTATACTAAAACAAACTCAATTGCTTGATTTTGGAGCATTATAACTTTTTACAGTCGCAGAAAAAAGACAAAATCAGTGTGTAAAGCTGCTGAAAATCAGCCAAACTTTAAATGAATTTTGTTCAATTTTAACAAGCTACTATTATTTTCACCTCTAATTGGTTGTACGGTGTTTAAATAATGTTGATGAAAAGTTTGTCAGTCTATGTTGGTTTGTTAGCTAATGTACTCACCAGGGTTGATCAATAAAAGCCTCAGGTGAATTTGTTTTGGAGAGAAGTTGTCTCAACACTGGTGACTCAGAATAACTCTCACTTTAATTTCAGGATGTTAAAGTTTCCCCTCCTTCAGTGTAACTCTGAGAGGAGGAGTTTATAACCTGGTCTGAGAAAAAACCCATGACTTTAAATGTTTGTTTCTTTTTCTGTTACAATAAAAGTTAAACAGTGACTAGATTGAGATTTTAACAAAGTTTTATGGCTTTAAAAAAAGACTTTTGATTCATATTTTGTACCTGCCTCAAACCTCTACGGATTTATGAAAGAATATTTAATAGTACTAAATTTACTCATGATATTCAGGAGCTGAATGTCTTGTTTTCCGAGAGGCTGATTTTGACAATAAAAGTTTAAATATATAGGGGTAAAAAGTCACAGGACAATAGAACAGTCAAGACTCTTTTTGTCTATGCAGGAAGATGAATACTTTATTGATCTCAAACAGAAATGTCAACACTTACACAAACAGGAGCTTTTGACCACATGTTTTAAATAAAGAAGAATCTGTGGTTTGGATTCCTTATTTATCTTTTGTTCTGAAACATCACCAAGAAACTCTTTAAATGTTATTCTTCAATAGACAATATTTAATTCAACTTTTCATTCAGATGATCCATTACAGCTTCTCTTTTATTTTCTATTCAGTGTTTTCAAAAAGTCTTCATTTATTTAGGTAAAATCAAAGACTTATTAACGAGCAAAGTATAAAAACTGCAAAATAAATGAATCACTCAAAATATGAGTCTTAAGATGAGTCTTAATATTTCGAATTACATGTTTTCAGCTGATTTCAAAGTCTTGAGAGGAAGTAAAGAAGTGATAAGAACTGATCAATGCAGGAACATCGGTTGGGTTTGGTTTTCAGGAGTAATGAGACCCAAAGAAATCTATACATGAAAAAAGAACCAATGTTGATCTGAATCTGTTTAAACAATATTATCAACAATTCACAATGATCCCCTTAAATGATATCTGATATCTGATCTGTGTAGAAAATCAGGTCATGGTTCTCCTCGATGGACAGGGGAGATGATCAGAGGAAGAGAGTTTTCACCACCATCAATTGGACCGGGACCAAAGTAAGGGTAGAGTTTCTCAGTGAAGGAGCAGCCAGTGAAGGAGTGGATCAGAACTGCAGCATCAACGTCATAAAAAGAGACCAGACCCTCTATATAATCCACAAACACCCCCACCTTCTCAGGTTTAGACTGCAGAGAGAGACAGGCTCCATCAGCTGTGTACTTGTTTTTATTCTTCATATCTATTGTCCAGTAACCATCCTTTGTAGATGAACTGGTATATCTCCACCTGGTGATCGACTCTTTGGCCACTCCTAAATCCCAGCGAGTCTTCCCTTTAACCCGAACTTCGTAGTAAAATCTGCTGAAAGAGAAACTCTGCTTTGCTAAGACACAGGCACGGTGCTCAAGTCTCTTTGGATTGTATAGTAAACTCTTCTTTAAATTACTGTAATAAACTTGTTTTCCATCATCAGACAGGATGAGATTTGGATGTGCTGTATCAGGATCAAGAGTAACATCCACCTCATACTGCTGGACTCTCTTCAGCTCCAACTTAGAGATCAGCTCCTTAAGCTGTTTCCTGAGCGTCTCCTCTAGCTGCTTCACAGCTCTCACCACAGTCCCCTCATATGAAGGTGGATAAACTCTGACTCTGGTCCAGTCCTTGGTGAGTGGAGCAACGTTCAGAGACCTGAAGTTTTGGAGGAGGTGGAGGTGGTCTTCAGAGCGTGAGAGATGCTCCACCTCAGAGCTTCTCTTCTCCAGCTCAGAGATTTCCTGTTGCAGCTCTTTGATGAAGCTCTCAGCTTGTTTGTCCATCTCTCTCTGCTTCTTTTTAACAGTGACAATCAGCTCAGCCTGACTTCTCTCAACACTTTCTTTCAGAGCAGTGAAAACCTGAACACCTTCTGCCATCTCTCTGTCTGCCTTCTTGTTATTGAGCTCCACTGACTGTTTGATCTCTTCAATCTTCTTTCGTCTCTTCTGGATCATCTGCTGAATGTCAGCCTCTGTCTTCCCCAACTCGACCTTCTTTCTTTCATATTCTTCTTTCAGAGGAACAACGTCATGTGTCTTGTGTTCAGTCACAATGCACTGCATGCAGACACACGTTTGATCGTTCTTACAGAACAGCTCCAGCAGTTTGTTGTGCTTCTCACACATCCAGCCCTCCAGGTTCTCCACAGGGTCGATCAGCTGATGTCTCTTCAGTCCTGACATTTTCAGGTGAGGCTCCAAGTGGGTGTGACAGTAGGAGGCCAGACACACCAGACAGGACTTCAGGGCATTCAGTTTGGTTCCTGTACAGATGTCACAGGGAACTTCACTTGGTTTAGAAACCTGTTGCTCTGAGCTGCTGCGGCTGGCTTCCTGTTGAGCTGACTGTCTGAACTGAGCAGCCATCTCAGAGAGCAAAGTGTTCACTTCTAGATCAGGTCTCGAGTCGAAAACCTTTTTGCAGTTTGGACACTGACACTTGGTATTGGTTTTCCAGTGTTCAGTGATGCAGGATTTGCAGAAGTTGTGTCCACATGGTGTGCTGACAGGATCAGTGAGCACATCCAGACAGATGGAGCAGAGGAACTGGTCTTCAGTCAGCAGACAGCTGGCAGCAGACATTTCTACAACCTGAAGATAGGAATGAAC
The DNA here is from genome assembly GCA_030710495.1 of Labroides dimidiatus. NCBI lineage: Eukaryota > Metazoa > Chordata > Actinopteri > Labriformes > Labridae > Labroides > Labroides dimidiatus. Next base: position 30,517,314 of record CM061147.1, on the reverse strand, counting down.
AATTGATGAGTTACTTATCCCACCTTACTGTCCTTACCATTACTTTAATTGAGTTCACCATAACAGGATGACTGAAAAACAAATTAAATGCTCCTTTTATGATGCCTCTGTGACACTCTCTTTCCTGACTCACAGGATGTCTGTAAATTAGGCTCAAGTTCATTAAGGGAAAAAGCAACAACAGCAGAGTGGTTCAATTCAAGACATGTTTTGCCAGAAGTAACTCAGCATGTTCTGACGGGACAGATCACTTATTTACCATGAGTCTCGACAGGAGCACGAGTATCTGTACAGGCATGCATTTGAGGTGTTCACCGAAGCCCCACGTAGTTGACTATACCCTGCAGTACCCAGGGGCTCAAAGACACCCACAAGAAGCCAGGATACCCAAGACCCACCACAAGAGCCCCAGATACCACCAGACCCAGCAGCAGCCCCAGGACCTAGAGGGGGGCCAACCCTCACTTCCCAAAGCACTGAGGGTGACACCAAGGAGCCAAAGGGGGAGAGAGGTCAGCGCACAGCACCCACCCCCAACCAACCACCCATCCACCGGGCCCACCCCACAACTCCCACGTCCTCTATACCCAGCCAGGTGTCCCAGGAACAGGCACCCTCCAGGGTCCCAAGGTGGTCAGGACACAGGCATGCAGTGTTGAGGCCAGGAGCACCCCCCCCCCCCCCCCTGCCCCCTTCCTGAAGAACCAAGCCCCAGAGGAGCACAGGAGACCACCGCCTATGGGCCCAGGGATGCCCCGGATCCCCCCACGCAGAGCAGCGCCCCACAGGCAGCCACCCACGATGAGGCCACAGTAAGCTAGCCCAGGGACTTGGTACCACAGTACACCAAGGGACATAAGACCCCACAGGGTTCACCTGTTCCTAAGGGGGCAGTCTCCATCCACAGACACCCAGTCACATCGAGAGGCCCCCAACACCAACCCACTAGATGGAAACATGCTCACCAGCACAGAATCATGGCCAGAGAGGGCCTGACCCCACTGGCCATACCAATCCTAAACTAGTGTTCCACCCCTTGTCCCACCCTACTAATGTGTATCTTTACTTCCAGACAAAGATACATAATCCCCTCACCATGGCTAAGTGTGTCCCTGAGTGTGATGTAGTGCATTTAAAAGATAGGGAAGGTAGGCAGAGTGGGAGCCCACTGATCCCCACTCCCCCACCCGTCCTAAACAAGTGAATGTTTGTGTTGCATTTAAAAACAGAGGGCAGGTCAGGCAGGAGAGAGGAGAGCAGGAAAGGGCCCCAGCCTGCAAGGCACACTTGCACATATCTAGCTGTCAGTGCTCTAAGTTTCTGCTTCCCCACCTCTGTCTGGAATGAATATGTTTCAGGTAGGATGGCTCTTACTTCCTGCACTGTCAACTTTTCATTGCTTTTAATAGCTTGTCATCACTGTTCAGTTGAGCCTGTTTATCCGGTGTTTTCTGTGCAATCATCAGACAAGTTCACTGTTTTATCAAGTAGGTTTGGGCTAAAACAAACTCAATCATTGGATTTTGGAGCATAATAACTTGTTACATTTACAGAAATAAGATAATCAGTGTGTAAAGATGCAAAAAAAATCAGTCAAACTTTGACAGAATTTTGTGTACACTTGCACTCATCTAGCTGTCAATTCTCTTAAGTCAGTGGTTTTCAAAGTGGGGGCCTCGGGAGCCGCCATGGGGGCGCTAGGGGGGCCTCAGAAAATTGGAGGGAAGGGAAAAAAATAGAATGAAATTATTTTTATTTTATATTATTCTTTTTATATAACCATTTGTACTGAACATACAACATGTAAGCTGCTGCTGTAATCATCAGATTCTCAAGTTTCTGACTGTACTTAACCACACTTCATGTGACAGTTTGAACTTGGGCATGATGATGTCTTCATCTGTGTTGATTGGAAGTTTATGCCAGTTATCAAGCTGCTAGCAAGCAGAAAATGAAAAGATTTTGACAGGAAAAAGACCAGAGGAGCAGTCCAACAGCCCTGCCCTGGAGGATTCTGCTGCAAAAGAATCCCTAAGAACTCATGGTCAACTAAAATTTTAAAATGCGAGGCAGCATAGATCAAGTTTGGCTTTACAGCCATACAGAAGAATGGCCATGATTGCCAAAAATGCATCCTGTGTCTGGAGACCCTCTCAAATGAGTGTTTAAAACTCGAGACTTCAGCGTCACTTGATACAAAAACACCTGACAAAGACTGAAAAAAACAGTAGACTTCTTTAGACCTAAAGAAGACAATTTGGTCAGGCAATCTGCTGAATTCACACAGCAAGCTACCTTGCATAGCAGGCCCTGAAAGCATCATTTTTAGCCTCATACCACGCACCCAAAAAAAAAAAAAAAATTAACCAAACAAAGTTTGAGAACCACTGCTCCAAGTTTCTGCTTCCCCACCTCTGTCTGGAGTGAATATGTTTCAGGTAGGATGACTCTTACTTCCTGCACTGTCAACTTTTTATTGCTTTTAATAGCTTGTCATCACTGTTCAGTTGAGCCTGTTTATCCGGTGTTTTCTGTGCAATCATCAGACAAGTTCACTGCTTTATCAAGTAGGTTTGGGCTAAAACAAACTCAATCACTGGATTTTGGAGCATAATAACTTGTTACATTTACAGAAATAAGATAATCAGTGTGTAAAGATGCTAAAAATCAGCCAAACTTTGATAGAATTTTGTATAGTCTTAAGGTACTTTTGTTTACTTTTGCCTCCATTCGGTTGGGCAGTGTTAAAAAAATGATGATGTTAAGTTTGTAAGTGCATGTTTCTTTGTTAGCTCGTGTACTCACCAGAGTTTATTAGTAAAAGCTTCAGTTGAATTTGTCTTCCAAGAGAAGTCGTCTCAAAACGGGCTGTCCTGTGACTCAGAATGATTTTTACTTTCATTTCAGGATGTTAAAGGTTCCCCTCCCTCAGTGTCACTCCTCCTCTCCTCCTCATACATGCTTATTCAGTTCAGGGATTATGCGATTTATGGAAGCATCAGTAAAATGAATGGATGCTTTGGGTTTCCATACAGAACAAAAGAGATCCTTACATCTTGTTGCCAACCTTTTTTTAGAAAAAAAAAAAAAAAAAACCCAACATCTTTACTTTGTGTGAAAGATCTCCTGATCAAATTACAGGAAAAAAATTAACTACAACTTTATCAGTTTGGAACAAACATTATCAACCTCCTCAAAACTTTATCCAGGCCTTATTTTGCTCCACATCTTCAGATCTTATTTATGTTTCTTTTAACTTTTATTTAGCCAGGATAGTTTTAACAGAACCCATTTCAAAAAAAAAAAAAAAAAAAAAGTCTTTATATCGATGACATATTAAACTCTTAACGGTGAAAATAGCACTGACTCAAACTGCCAAACTGCAGTTAAGGTTGCCCTCCACAAGAGGGCAACCTTAACATTCAGGTATTTTCAGCATGTTCTACCTCCTTTTTACAGCTACACACAACACAATCTGCACAATGATTTAAATGACCTTATATCCCATGGATTTTTTTGACAGTATAAGGTATTATATAACACTTTAGTTGACTATCTCTTAAACTCACTTTTCAACAAAGTTTTATGGCTTTAAAAGAGACTTTTGATTCCTGTTTTTTACCTGTCCCAATCATTTTCAAGCTTTATGAAAGAATATTTATTATTTATATTTAATTATAATAGTGCTAGATTTAGTCTATTTTTTAAAGTATTCTGTTTCACAAGAGGCTGATTTTGCAATGATAGAATAACGGTAATAATAATTCCAGGACTGTTTTCTTTTGTATGCAAAAAGACGAGAAACTATAGATCAACCCATGCACATACAGGAACTTTTGGCCATGCACTGCTTTGGAGATGTCAGAGGGAAGTGGCTTCTTACAGACATGATTTTACAAGTTATGTGCCTTGCTCAAGGGCTTCTCGGCGGTTAATAGGACCTGATCCCTTTCCAGAATGCTCTTTGAAGTAAGTAATTATCTCAAAAGTGAGATTTCAGTAACAGTTTATTTTGATTTGGAGACTGAGAAACTGCAAGATAAGGCAGGCAATAATGGAGATATTACAGAAAGTATTATTGTTTTCTAAAAAAATCTCATTTTCATATTTGTTCAGCTCTTGGACAGAGTACACATATTTTTTGTAAAAACGTTTTGTGTGTGGGTGTGTATAAAATATCCAGAACAACCACCGCAGCATCTTAAAGCCATTGACTTGTTTGTCCCAGGTTTACTTCATCAAGATCCCAGAAAAGCTTTTTCATAATGAAGCTTGTTTGGACCCCTTTGAGACCTGCTGACAGTCGAATTCAATTAAAACATGATGCCAACATCCCAGCAAACAATCCCTATGACTCTCAGAGAAACACTGGCTTTCAAAGTCAATTGTGTCCCATGTGAAGAGCCGGCCTTCGTGTCCCCATCTGGAGCCTTTTCACGTGCTAAAATAAGAGTTTCCCCCTCTCTCCCCGAGTCGACATGAGCAAAGTGAGTGCTGTGAAAAGCTCAGAGAGAGAGAGAGAGAGAGCTTCTATTTGACGACTGGCAGCCTCAGGTCTTGTGTCTGTGTGACACTATGGGCCACTACAAAAGCATGTCCTTTCTCCTCTGCAGTACAACAGGGGAGGGGAGAGAAAGGAGGTGGTGCATGATGGGGAGGAGGTGGGTTAGGGTTTAGAGGAGAGAAAAAAAGAGGGGGTCTGGCTTTTGAAACCAGCCCTAGCAGATGTACAGGGCAGGAGGATTAGGCAGCGGGTGTTGGTGACGTTCACCCGGCTGGATTCTCCCTCCGTTGTGGCTCTTTGTGGCTCTCAGCAGCCTCGGGGTGGTAAGCTGCAGGCCGGCATGCCAACGGGCCTCAATGTGCGACAATGGTGGTACACCCCATCAACCCCCATTTGAAAAAAAAAAAAAAAAACTCACCCCTCCTCACCCAATACAACTTCACAACACAGAGAATGTGAGAGGGGAGCTAATACCATCCCATCTAAGGTCTACTACAGGATTAGCAGTCAGGGAGCTAACTTGCTGTGAAGGTTCTTCACTTCTCACCCTGAAATCAGCACACATGACCTTCACCTTTAGCCTTTTCTGTATGCTGCATTGTTAACAGATCAGCTAGCATTAAATAGTTGCTTTATAGTTCGCTTACCAGGCAAAGGGTTATGTTTGCCTCAATATCCGATGACAATGCTCGATGATAAACAGACATAACTTTCAGGTCTTCTTGCTAACGTACGTTCATATTAAAAAAAATATGGCTGCAAAGTTGACACTGTTACTTTTTGGTTCAAGAGCTCCTCTTCATCTGTTTTCAGTGAGTCTTGGTTTCACTGTTAACTGTAAGTTACAAGAAGATTCATTCTGGCCAACTTCCACCAAGTGAACCCATAAAAAATATATTTTCTTCTGATTTATGTGTGTCAATATGAGGAGATGTACTGATTTGTGGCTATGTCAGATTATTGACTGTAACATAATAACAACCAAACTTAGTTTGCTTAAAGAAGATGAACAGATTTTTGTGTTGATGAAAAAATATAAAACATATTAGCAGCAGCTTCAGGTCATGGCGCCGAGGTCAGGCATCTAATCAAGTAAGCAGCAGCCCTTTAGTTTATTGGTTTGTCAGTGTGTTGGCCGATGTCTGATATTTCATTTGTAAGCCAATATCGGCCAATGCTGGTAACATACCAATAATATCATGCATCTCTTCTTGTCATTTATGATCTTATTTTACGATGCTGAATGAGTAGTTTCATAGTGGTATACTTTGGTTTCACTCTATTTTTAGATGGTTTATTGTCATCTGGACTCAAAAATTGACCTGAAGTGATGTCAGGAGACATCGTCCAGGTAATGAGTGGCTTTTCTTGGATTGTTTGTCCCACTCACTCAAAGAGCCTCAAACATTTCCACTTGGGCTGCAAGTCCTCCTGCAAAATCAGGCCTTCACCACACAAATAGCATAAAGGAAAAATATTTTTTATATTATTTCTTTCATCTTCCTCATTTTGATGTGCTTTTATTGGGGGGAGGGGGGTTGGGGGGCAGATATATAAATCACTTCCTTGTCCTCACACATCATCCAAATACATCACCCAGTGCTGAAAGAGGAGCAAGAGAGAGAAGGAGAGGGACAAGCACATATTCTCAGAGCGCATTGTGGGGAGGAATGCCATTGAATTTGGGTGTTTTTTCATTCACCAGCCTCTTTTGTGTGCAGGCTAAGGAAGTCCATTGTGCGAGGCAGACACCCTGAGAAAAGAGGCGAGCTTGGAGCCGTTGTCTGCCGGTGCTTCTGCAGCGCTCTGGCCCTTAAAGACCTGAATGAAGCTCTGCCATCGGAAGCAGCCGGCCCTGAACCCAGAGACAATGACGCCGGGCAACTTTGAAGACCCGCAACAATTAAAAATGCAGCTTCACTTTATTAATTATGCATTCATGCTTTTGTCTTGTGCTTTCTTTTTCATGGGAGGAGAGAAAGGGGGAGCTGTGAGCTTTAAGACTCAACAAGTCTGAGGCAGAGCGAAATTACAGTGACAAAACAACATGCTAATGCTTTTTCTAAAAGCAATGTTGGATGCTCATTGAGGTAGAAATATGTGTGTGGATTATGGATGCTGTGACTTACGCTGATCTTTGCCTCAATAAGAAAACAACAAACTAGAAATCCTGATTATAAGCCAAAGATCCAGAGGAGTTGGAGTTGTTTTGGTTTTTTTCCAGCTCTGAGAATCTTTCTTTTTGGCCCTTTGCCTCCTTTCCCTGGGTTGCATGCAGGACACATACGGCAGCTCTCTGGAAGCTTTGAGGTGAGTTTCTGCTGGCTGCAGACTCAGTCAGGTGGCTCTGTTGTGCTCCGAGTCACCAGTAAACAGCTCCTCTTGGACCAGCAGGATGGTTTCTTTCGAAAAAGCCTACACTTGTTTATAAAATCTCTGTCTGGAGCGGATTCAGTCCAGGTTTACAACCGTAACTTTCACTCTAGGGAAAAAAGCAGTGTTGAATCACAGAGTCTCCCCCTGCTGGTGGGGAGATTGTTACTCCAAGACTCCATTTCTCATGAGCTCAGATTTTAGCCTGTGCTCTATCCCTCTCCTGTTTAGCTTTCTTGTGCTCTGAGATCCTTTTTCTTGTTGCTAGCCCAACTCCAGTGTCCACTTTACAACTAAATAAATCCAAGAAATACTTTTCTTCATGAAAAAGGACAGATCTTGCTTCTCTTTGCCAGTCAGCGCAGCGTCATCACAGGAACTTTCTCTCTTCTCCTGGAGAAAAGCGATCTGACAGCCTGATCTTGTACAGCAAATGACGGGGTTTTAAAATCTAATCCAGAGGAAACCTTTGGGGCTACCATGCCAAGGTGACAATCTGTTGGACGCCTCTTCCATAATTTGACAAAACTCAAAGATGCTGTACTTTCTTCTTCCTGCACAAAACACACTCAGCACAACATTCATCACGGCGTGCTGTGGGGTGCAGCCCAGGTCAGAGGTCACGTGTGTTGGCAGCCTGTGACTCTCCATGTGTTTCAAGTACAAGCAGCGCTGTCTGAATGAAGCAGTGGCTGAATGCAGAGCTCATTAGTGCTGCAGGAGACTGTACGAGGAGAGTCAGAGATCGTGTAGCTGGAGCAGATTCAGAAGAGCCTCAACACATTCCTGCCGCTTTATGAAGGTGATCTGTGACCCCATCGGTCCCAAAATAGAACCTTTTCCATCACAGTCGAGGCTAATACAGAGCATATCAGACCTCTCCTCTCCTAAAAAGGAACTTGTCAGTTGAGAGACCGCTTAGTGCTCATACACTCTCCTGCAGATAAAAGCGAATCAGACCTGCTGTTTTCTGAAGCCCCCTCCACTGGAGAGGCTGGTGAGGAGCGTTTTGTTTCGCCTGCCGGTATGCAGAGAGCGGCCCGGGCTCACAAAGACACTGGTAATAACAGTTAATCTTCGCAAAGGTTCAATGGCTGCCAACCAACCAGCCGACCATCCGGCTGAGATTCAGAGCCGACCCAACAATGGCCACCAAACATCAAAGTCGGAGGCAGCATGGAGCGGCCGGTTCCCATCACCTAAATCAACACGCCCGGGGTGGAAAGTAAACATGTAGAGCTCACAGAGGGATTCAGTGGACTCTACATGCTTGTTTGGACTCCTAAATATACCACAACAGGCGTTTCCACCTTAATTAATCATCCAATTACTGAGTTTATACGGGGTGTGTTTCTTGTACTGTGGCTAAACATTTCTGTCAAATGCTTTTGTTAAACAATTCTCCACTCTGGGCTGAAACATTTGTTTTTAACCATAATTATCTCCTGCCGTGGGGTGAAAGACCTCACTATTTTTGAGCCAAATTCTCACCCACATTTTGACCTCTCATTGGCTCCTCCCACATCAGCAGGTCAAACAGAAACAGAAACCAGAACACGTCTCAAAATAAATCCAGACCTACATTTCTCTCTGAGCCTGCCTGTTGTGAACCCGTGATCGATGGACCTGCCCGGTGGTTTGTGATGTGTCAGAAACAACATGTGGGTTCAATGAGGATACCCACAGGGCTTTGAACCTGACTGCTACCAGCTCCAGAGTCTGACCTCTGACCTCTCTGACAGCAGAGGAGGGGGCATACAGTGAGTGTGATCGAGGAAGGGCGAAGAGGTTTTCTGACACCCAGTCTGCTCTCTGACATGACCTCATTACCTCAATCCATGTATTGATAGAGGGAGGCGGGGCTTATGACACATTCAGCTCCATGACTGCTGTTAAAGGGTCATTACACACAAAATCAAAGAGATAAACACTGTAACATAAGGACTGATAAAAGCTGATACGAAGACACCAGACATGCGAAACTAAAAGAGTGTTAAATTAGTGTTAAGATAATGAATGAAAGCATATATGTGTATAAATCACCTATTTATTTATTTAATTAATTAATTAATTAATTCCTGTTTTATTAAAGTGGGGTTTTGCCTCTTTTTACATATTCTTTCTATATTCCATCTGCTTTAATTTTTTTTAGCTTTATTTTAATTTTGTTTTAGGGTTCTATTTTTATTTCTTTTTGAGTGTTTTTATTGTTTTTCCTTTAACTTGTTTCATCTTTCTTTTGTTTTTCATTATTTTTAAAGTTTTTCCGTCCTTCCCCTCTGCTTTCTTACTCTCCTTCCTTCCTTCCCTGCCTCCTTCTTTCCTTCTTTACTTCCTCCTTACCTTCCTCCCTACCTTCCCTTCCTTTCTTTCCTTTTCTTTCTTCTCTTCTTTTCTTGCCTTGTTTCCTTACCTTCCTTCCCTGTCTTCGATGCCCTCTTTTGCCCTCTGATGCCCTTTCCCTTCCTTCTCTTCCATCATTTCTCTCCTTCCTTCCTTCCTTCCTTCCTTCTTTCCTTCCTTCCTTCCTGCTTTCCTTCCTTCCTTCCCTTCTTTTCTTCCATTCATTACTTTCTTCCCTTCTTTTTCCTTTGATTATTTTCTTCCTTTCTCTCCTTCCTTCATTTCTTCTTTCCTTCCCTTCGCCCCTTCTTTCTTCTTCTCTTCCCTTCCCTTCCTTTTCTCCTTACCTTTGTTCCCCTCCTTCCTTATTCCTTCCTTCCTTCCTTCCTTTCCTTCCTTTCCTTTCTCCCCTTCCTTCCTTCCAACCTTCCTTTCTCCCCCCCTTCTTTCCTAACTTTCTTAGTTTTTTTGTCTTTCTTCATATTTGTTTGTGCTTTATATATTTTTCATTTTTTTAAAAAAATGCTCCATCTCTTCATTTTCCACCTTCTCAGTTTTTATTTTGTATGGTACACATTTTCAAAAGATTTTTTTCTCTTTTTTCTCAGGTTTATTTTCTGTCAGTGTTCTGTTCTTGGCTTTACCAGAGAAATTCTTTTTGACCATTATGTAAATAATTTACTGGTGGTATGCTTTTACTTTGATAATGAATTGAATAATCTTGAATTAACCTTCCTATTGACCTAAAAAAAAGGTTAATATATAGAATAATATTTTGCACGGTATTTCATTAACACTGTTGTTGAGCTTGTTTATAAAAATCTTGACTCTTGTTTGTGAACCTGCGTTCACCTGAGGCCGAGCAGAGCTGATGAGGAGCACATGCTCAGCACAAACTCTTTCAAAATAAAGGTTATAAACTTGGCAACAATAAAAACTTATCTGATGGCCTAAAAAAAACTACCCTGGGAACCCAACCCTTCCTCAGGAGGTTGTTTTCAGTGAATGCTGCTTTTCTCATGTAACACCATCTGAGGGCGGGACGTGAGCAGATCTGAAAAGGATGTTTGCTGCAGCTTTTTGACAGAAAGAAGAAATCAGAAAGTGCATCCTCAACTTTTTTCTTTGATTTGAGTTGGTTGTTGCCTTCGGGGACATCATTAGACCATTCAGTCCTGCTTTCCATTAACCTTTCAGTGGCTTCAATCACAAATGTTTGAGAAGATGTGAGAAGAAGTATGAGGAGGAATTGACCAAAGATATTCTCTACTGTATTTGAAGGATCAATAGTCTCACATAACTCAACTGTCTCTGTCCCCACCAAACAGTATCTTGCATCACTTTTAGATCTTTTTTTTCTGTTGTGTTATCAAATTAAATGTAGATTTTCTTTTAAATGAAACATGTCCAACTATCCAGAGGTCACCTCAGGTCACAGGCCTGTGTTGGAGTCAAAGAAAATCACAGTTTGTGGGTTTGTAAGTCAGAAAAAATACTCTCCAAAAGCCCCCAAAAAGAATTAAAATGCCTGAACTGACGCTCAGTGGGAGTACCACTTATTTTATTAGCCCCCTTGGAAACATTCAACCTAACAAGTGGAAAGCAGTTTGTGCATAAATTAAAGATAATCCAGAGTAAATTATGCAAATATATTCGCTCAGATAAAGAAGGGGGTGGTGTGGTCCTTCAGTGTGAGGTTAAAAAATCTGAGCCAGTGGTTGAAAATGAGCTGAAGGGAAATTTATTTGATAGTCTGCAGGAGGCCCATGAGGCCTGTAAGGAAAAACAAGGCCGTGTGCATCGTCTATAAACCACAGACTGCAAGGAATGATGGGAGTCCATTCTTACAGTTCATCATCATGTGATAATCACAGACTGTAAACATGATGTCATCTCAGTGATGTCACTCAGTGGTTTCTGAAGAAGAGTAATATTGGAAATCTTCAGTGTGAATAAGTTTTGGCAAGTCAAGAAACAATCCAGAGATTACGCTAAGATCAAATCTTTGCCATTTGACAGTCACCACAGAGCTCCTTTTCTAAAAATGTTAGTTATGATCAGAACGGATGAGTTAATAAAAAAAAAATACAAGGTCTTCATAAATAAAGAAATTATCTGAACAGACGAACACTTTCTTTTCCTTGAGGCTTTAATTTTTTTCTTTAAAATTTCTTAAAATTTTACCATCTTAACCATTCTTTACCATTTTAAACCCGAAAATTCAAAAAACAGCACACAGGTCTTTGAGCTTAATAAATAACAAGTGCTTGTTTTAGTAGTAAATAACACATTAGTCGCTACTCTTACCACTAAGAGCTGGAAAACCCCCGCATTGACACACTGCACCATTTTTTCTTATCATCCAGGGTGATTTCCTGATGGTTTCAGCCATACAGTGTGTAAAAGATGGACATCATGACACCTCTTGTAAAGTAAAGCCAAACTATTTGAAGGTCCACTTTTTCATTGTAAACAGAGAACAGATGGATAAACTTTAAGGTTAAATTTCATGTCAAACTAGAGAAGTTGCCTTTTCTTGCAGCAAACGCGTTGAAATGCTAAAGCTGAAGGCAGAAAGCAGTGAAACAGAGCTGAATACGTGGAATAAAAACTGCTAAAAGTATTGAAAGAGAAAGTATTGGCTGAGAAAGCGGTCAATAAAGAAATGTGGAAAAAAATGTTGAAAACAATGAAACAAAAAAGTGAAGGAGAAGGAAAGTGGGAAATGTATTGTAGCCTTATACAAGTTAGATATTATAAGAGCAAAAATTAAACACAGTTTAAAAGAAGAATTTCAAAAGAAAAATGTAAATGATAGTAAAATCAATTAATAATGTGTAATTAAAAGTATGAAGTATCGTGCAAAGGCTGCACAATGTGCATGAGTGAATAGAGTCTGTTAGTCAATATATGCAGAAGGAAGAAGATGATGAAGTTTGGGTGGATGAGGAGATTTTCCAGTCTCTGTTTACATTGTAAAAAAATGTTTTTAATAAGGTGCAATCATTTAAAAGTACAGGGGGTACAGATGTTTAGATTACAAACAGCCTTCAGCTGAAGGTAAAATGAGGAAAGTAATATAGAAGAAGAAGAAGAAGAAGATGATGATGTGGATGGAGGACTTGCCCAAGCAGTGAACATGTGTGTCCTGTGTATGTGTGTTAGACTGTATTTGCATGTCATGTGACACCCAGCTGAGATCATCTGTTACCATAGTGATCATACCTTGGGTCATAGATCTGTATTACGGCTGGTTATGAACATGTTGATTTTAGTCTGTGTGTTTATTTATCTGAAGAGTTTGGCCCTGTGGACTCTGATGCCACTTTCTGCTACAATCACAAACTCAACAAGTCCAGGACTTTGAGAACTTTTTTTTTTTTTGCCCCTGATTAAAAATAGATCAACTTTGGAGCACTGCCATGCTCGTTTATGTCGAGTGTTTTTCACTGACCAATCAAAATAAAGAGCAGGCGGGACTTTTAAAGTTAACTAGAAACTAACCTAATGACTAACCTAATGTTTTTTAATTCCTTGTCGAGAGATGCTGCATACAGTTGCGATCAGGAACAGCATTCCAAGCCAAAATATGATTTGATAGTCTCTGCCATGCTACGTATATCATAATTTTACCCAAAGTTTCAGAGTTTTTCCAGCTTTGAATCACACAGTGACGCATCTGTTTTACCGGCAACCGGCACTGATGCCTCCTCGCATTATTTGGAATAATTATAATGTTATTTAGGAAGTTTTTTTTGTTTTGTTATTTAAAGGCAAAAAGAAAACAAACACCATCCGGTGGATATATCACACGACAATCAGGGGTTGGAAAAAAACAAGGAAGAATACATTTTAAAGATGAGGTAATAGTCACAGGAACTGTTCAGTTTTTTATATATTAGATTAAAATGTAAAAATCACGACTTGTCCCTTACTGCTATCAAATCTTTTACATTTATTTTTTAAAATGATTAAAGCGAAGATGAAGTATATAGAACACTTAACAAGAGACTTCACGGTCACTACTCTACACAAATGCAGAATAAGTGAGCACCCATCAAAGGGAGTATGTTGGCTTCACTTAAGCACAAAAGGGGGAGATGGATACGTGTCAATCTTTATATACAGTCAACTGAAATCTAACTCTAGAGTCCGGCTTCTCTTCTAATCCATTTTGTTTTTAAACCTCAGATCAGCAGAAACTTCCAGAAAATAAGTTGTGCAGCATCCCTTCATTCCACCAAAGCTTTCTCACTGGTATGAAGAGACTCCACACACAGAGAGAGAGAGAGAGAGAGAGAGAGAGAGAGAGAGAGAGAGAGAGAGAGGCAGACTTGCTCCACATTCCCAGAGTGAATTGTGATTTCTGGGTCACTGCTGATGTTTTGGGCTCCATTTCAGCCTGACGTGGAAGCGTCTCTCAGGGGTCAGGAGGTCAGGTGGCCCTCTGAACTCCACCACACACACTTTAAAAACAAAAAGACACTCCTCCTCACCGTTTCACTCAATTACTCTTTACGTTGTGTTAAAGACTCCCCGCCGACTGCAGTCAGAGAGCCACCAACTGCTGCTGAGCTGCACACTGAGGGAACTGAGCAGCTGAGGAAGACCACCTTTTTCAGTCCAAGGTGTTCCCACGTCAATTACTCACAGATAAACCTGGAGCATCTGACACGAAGAGGTGCGCAGATCTCCTTGTGTGTTTTTTCTCTCTTCCTGATTTATTTTTTTGAGGGTATTCTAAGTTTGACATCAAGTTTGCAACCTTTAAGTGCACAGAACTGGACTTTTAAACCAGCAAACTGAAGAAGCTGCTAGAATTAAAATAATCATGATGCTGTTTTGAGGCACGAGCTCAAAGATCTCTCAGATCAAACTGAAACATATCGTTAGCCTCATAGCGTTATCGCCTGAGTCATGTTTCTACGTAATCAAGGAAAGGAAAAAAAAAAATTATACATCTTTATTTTTTATAACTGTATAATGTTTGTATTATCTTTATTATTGATCACTCACAGTGAGTGAGCTGCAGATTTCAGGCTTTTTTGGCCACCAGGGGGCAGCAGAAATAAGTGTAGAACATAGATACTGTATGCTATTTCATATTCTAAAGCTCTGATGAGGAACTCTCAATTTGTGCTGATTTTGGCGCCCCCCTGTGGACTGTGTGAAATATCCCCTCTTTAAAAAACATTCCTCATGATGAATCTTTTATGTGTGAAATCTGGAAAAGTACGACTAAATTAAATGCTATTTTATAAAAAGAAAAAAAGGAGCCCTCCCTCTGCAAATCAGAAATTGTGAAGACAGTTTAATTTGAATGTGAAACCATGTATGTTACACTTTTTAGAGTGTTTGCCACAGTTTGGAGCCGATTCAGAAATATGTATCAAATTCATTGGAAACAACAATTTACTCCAACTTGGGCCAATCATAGTTTTATCTACAATATTAGAAGAACCAAACAAATCAGTCTTTATCTAAAATATACTTTACGACTTTAAAAACTTTTTTCTTCTTTGCAGAAACTCAGTGCGCCTGTTTCAGGTCTCTAAAATCATCATGTGGGATCAGAAAAAAAAAATGACATGATCATGTGACTCCTCTATCATCCAAGATTGGTGGAAGAGTTGTAGTGTCCAACTATCTGTGTTGTAACTACTCCTGGTCTCCCCTATTTGTAGTCAATTAGATCATTTGTCATTTCTCGGCTTTTTTTTTTTTTTTTTTTTAATCTAAAAAAAAAAATATATATATATATATATATCTCCCAACTCACATTTTATTTTTTGATATTTACATCTTCTTTTCTTCTCCCCCTTCTTTTCGTTATTCTGTTGTTTTCATTTCCCATGTTTATTTTTTCCCATATTTTTTGTTCTTTTCTTTTTTTTTCCCCTCATAGCTCCTTATTCTCAATTCTCCTTTAACTTATCCAAGCTTTGATTCTGCTCCTGTGGCCACTTCCGCTCATCTTCAAGCAATCAAACAATAAAAACTGATTAAAAAATAAATGGACACGTCATATATAATATACGTCATGCATCATATTTCAGTGCGGTGTATTTGTTCATGAGTGTTTGCTGATGTGTGGAGGAAGTGAGGTGAGGCCGGTGTAGCTGCGGGCTGTGGGCGGCGCACAGCCTCAGTCTGGTGGATCCTCCTCAGTCACTCAGTCGGTGTGGAGGACAGCGGACGCAGCGGAGCGGCGCACCGGGACCCGGACTTGTATTTTACTTTCACGACAACGAGAGCACGAGCGAGAGAGCGGCAGGCAGCAGCGGAGCAGCATGGAGCAGTGAGGGCTGCAGGCCGACCGGGACCTGCTCCCTGAAGATCTGTGTTTGATTTGTTTATTCACCGCTTCTGAGAGATTTTTTTCCCAACATGGAGACTACAGGCTGCTGGCTTCTCCTGGCTGCGCACTTCATCCTCATCTGTCAACAAGGTAGGACATGTTTCAGCTCAGTTTGTCCTCAGATGACACAGAAACGCTCCAGTCCTCTCACGTGTTTAGATTCTGTGGAGTCCGGATGGTTTTTTCACTTTGCTGCACACATTTGGAGGTGGTTGCGCAGAAGCTTCAGGTGGACAGGAGGGTGAACTCTGTCCACAACAAACCAAATAAGGCTGCGTTAGTTATTGTGCGCGTTTGTTATGTTGTGGAGGTGAGAAATATTTGCGCTGTTTGATTTCCAGGGTTGAACTTGTTGTGCGTAAAGCGCTGTGCGTCTCTGGAAACACAGAGGGAATCAAGTGCAGGTTGTTTAACAGCAGAATCCCTCATATGTCAGATTCATCTCCTCTGTTTTCTGAAGATGATCAGCGTCCCTGCTCCTCTCTGTCTGTGGGATCACAGATTAAAACGTTTGGGAGGCGCAGGGCGTCAAATATCAGCTCCAAACCGAAGCTGTCAAGCATGAAAAGAGAAGTTTGGACACGGTGGTCTGACTGGCTTATTAAGGGTGTCAGAGGCTCCATATCTGGCAACAACGACAGCAGTAATCCTGTAAAGACTCCCAGGAAAAAAAAACAAAAATATAACAGATTATTTTTATTATTCTGAAGGAGAAATTCAGAACATCAGTCACATGTAGGGTGGAGAAAATCTCATGGATGTCATGAAAGCTTCTGAACTTGAGTTTTACCTTTAGAGAATCAATTTTAACAAAAGTGTCCTGATGTTTGGGATGAAGAAAAAGATTTTTTTGTGATGTGTAAAGTTTTTGAATTGTCTGTTCGTGCTGAGGCTGCTCCACCTTCTCAGGAAGGAGTGAGTGGATGAAGGTTTTTAAGGATTTCTGTGCTGTAAGAAGTTGAGGAACGGTCAGCATCGTGTTTGGCTCTTTTACTGTTAGATCTCAGAAGTTATCAAGACGCTCAGGCTGATTCTTGGAAAATCTTTGAGCAGAGATTATTCTTTTCGTCTGCGATCAAAAAGTGATCATAGTTTTCTTTCTTCGCTGCTGCTAAATCTGTTTGGCACCTGTTGGATCTGCTCCCTGGAGTTGGATTTCTGTCTTCTGTTCAGCAGCAGTTGTTTAGCTCGTTGTTGAGCCCGCATGCTGATGCAAAGATAAAGCATAAGAAGAAGAGTCAGAGAAGGAGACATCTAAAGGTTTCATGAGAGAGTTTTGCATTTTGACCACGTCTAGACAAGATTCAAACTTCCACTCTGCCCCGGATCACAGACGACATCCAGTTTTCGTCCAGTCCTTCAAACTGAGGATCCAAACATGATAAGAATCAGGACTCTGTGTGTTTAAAACCACCGAGAACAATCGTTATTATTTAGTTTTTCTGGTGCTTTTGACTCCCATCCCATCTTTTGTTACATTCAGCTGTTACAGAGAAGGTTAAGGGGACATCGTGATCCAGAACCTCTAAAGACTTGACAGATCTGGACTAGATTTGTTGATAAAGCTCTTAAAATGTATTTTCAGCTTCACTGAAACTTTTACTTTGTTCGTGAAACAACAGAAAAAAATTAGACTGCTTATTTTCCATCTAGACCACACTGAAACAGGGAACAAGTCCTGTATTCACCGTCCCAACACATTGGCGTATTATGAATGATAAATGAGATAAATCATAAATGTGTTTGAAAAAGTTTGAGGCCTCTAAGGTAACTCATTTAGACCGGATGCAACATTTAGGTGTATACCTCTTTAAGGCCGGTCATTTTAGACTGTGTCATCATTTTCAAAACCCATGACTAATTGAATACGCTGTGATTCGCTGAAATCACCTACACACCCTATCCAGTCTTAACGAGGCTGTGAGGACTCTCTGTCTGAAGTGGATCACAGCGACACCTTTTGGTGGGAATCGTGCGCTCACTGTTGTGTGTTTGTTTTGGTAATGAATGGAGATCAGATCTTCTTTTTAACACTACTTTTCTTTGTTCAAGACAACTTTTCACTGTAAACATTGTGAGGAGGTGAGGTATTTATCAACAGTTACACAGCGCTGCTGTATGAAACGTGACAACAAGTAAACTTTGTCAGTTTGTTCTGTAGTTTAGTAGACGGTGCTCTGAGACGTATCTGTAGGCTAATGTGTAACGTTAGTGAATCCTTATGTCCTGCTCATCCACCAATCAGAGCTAACGTAACCTCACTCTTCATTTTATTGACAGACTCTCAAGTTTGATCAGATCACTGCAGAATAACTGCTGCATGTGGGTTGGAACTGCTTGGCTTGTGTTTTAGCCTTTAGCTCATGTTTTAGCCTTTAGCCTGTGCTCTATCGCTCTCCCGTTTATCTTTCTTCTTCTTCTGTCCTTTTTCTGTCTGTAAGTTCTGCTCCTGTCTCCACCATCCCTACTAAATTAATCACAGAAATAGTTTTCAGCAGAGAAAAACACAGATCTCTCTGGTGTGGTGTTGTCATAGCGACTTAAACGTGCCGTAAATCAATCCGGTCCTGTCTGACCTGATCGGGAAGCTGAGAAATATCATTTAGGAGTAATCTATAACCTGATAATCTCATTTTAAGTTGTGGATTAGGATCAGGCAGATATCTAGAAGAGAGACTTTTCAATTTAGAAAGTCTTCACAGCTCCTTTAAGGGGATGAATGAGTAAATGTTGCATCTGAATGGGATAATCCAGATCTCAGCAGAGAGAGGATTCTTAATTTTGAACAGCACCTGATCCAATTTCACATGTAGAATAAAGCTTTCACATATTTGACATTCTAGTCAAGATTTGACAAGTCAAGATGTAGCGGTTTGGGATCAGAACTTTGTTTCTCCAACCTTCCCATAACAGCTGATTTGTTGTTGTTTTGTTGTACATGAAATTTCACGGACTGCTTTTCCTCATATTGTCCTGAAAGTTGAGTCTCAGGGTCGTTCCTTGAGAAGCTGCATGTGTACCAACCTGAGCTTTAGTATTGGCTGGTACTGATCCGCTTCTCTATTCCTCAATATGAGGATAAGACTTGGCAAAATTCAGGCTTTTCTAACTTTGTGAAACAAAAATGATTTCATAGGATTATAAATGTGTAAATGTGAGGTGATTTAATCTCCAACATGAACAGCAAAACCCTAAACCTCAGCAGAGAATCAGTGAGGAATCAGACTTGCACATGTCACAAGTTATCGTTGATGAAACTAGCGGAGCACAAATGCTCAGACCAACCGGTAGGGCTGCCACATACGATTATTTTGATAATCGACTAGTCACCAATTATTTTTGTGATTAGTCGACTATTCGGATCATACATAAACTGCAGCTTATCGCACCAGCAGACAGCTAACATCATTAGCTTCCAGCTTCAAGTGTTTAAGGTATGTGCTAACTAACAATGAAGACAGTTAATATCATAGTTCATTCAGCTTTTAATGAACTTTGCAGCTTGTAGCAGCATTTCTGACATTTTTTTAATGTACCAATTTTCTGTTCAAACATGACATCGCTATTAAGTAGTTAGCTCCCTGTTGACGTTAATGTTAGCAGCTAACTAGCCGATTAGCTTACCGAGATTGTCATTCTTCGTCAGAAAATAAATCAGCCACGGCGTGCTGTCTTTTCAGATGCTCATGCATCGCCGTCGTACTGTCATGGAAGGACATTTCTGCTTTGCAGATTTTGCATTGCACACTTTTTTCCTTTATTTTGGAAAAATGCTCCCAAACTTTCGAGCTCTGTTGCCGGCTAGCCATGATACTGTTGGGCATAACTTTTCCGGTGACATCACGGGTTACCCTGGTTACCACTTCTGCGCGTATGCATCAAGGACAGAACGGCAGACGAGACAGGTGAAAGTACAGCGGCAGTTTGAGGGAAAAATAAAGTTTAAAAAAAAAAAAAAAATGACGACGTCGATTATTAAATAAGTCGCCGACGAATTTGATTGTCGACGTCATCGTGACTAGTCGACTAATCTTGGCAGCCCTACCTACCGGTGACGATGACGTAAAACATTCACATGGTCGCTGTAAACACAGAAGAGTATAGAACTGAGTTGAATAGATCAATACTTTGGATCCATTCTTTGTCACCCATACCTGATCTAACTTCTCGATTCAGAGACGGTTCTCAAGCTTTTTTGTTTTCATCATGTGTCGGCTCCACTTTCAAATTACAGCTCACAGTTAAAGTTACAAAAGCATCTGGCTTTTATTTCTGACACCCGCTAAGATCTCTGTGCTGCCCTTTCCCACCTCATGGGTGTTATTCTGGATTCACCCCGACGTGTTTTGGTTTCATTTTGTTTTTTCTTCATCTTTCCATCTCATGTTCAAAAAGAAACATATTTTTAATCATGTCAGTATCACGCAGAACTTGTATGACCTTGTTCTTGCTCTCCAAAATGAAATGTGGGAACAACATACCTGACTTCTGGATGCTTATTTTCAGTCTCATTACACAGAAACTCAGTTTTTTAGATGTTTTTTCATTTTATTTAGACGAGTCTTCCACCAGCCTGAGATTATTGCTGTCTTTTGGAAAATTGCTATCTTAAGAACATTTTGGCCACACAGCAGGTATTTTAATAACCAGCTCGTCCTGCAGGGCTGGAGAGAATTTAAGAAGCCACTGGAGATGAATCAGGATTTGCCTCCATAAGCCTGAAGAGTTTCCAGCTCCTGATCCTCCAGTTTTTTCCTCGTCCGTGCAGAGAGGATTCTGGTCTGAGTCTTTTTTTTGGAGGAGGAGTGCGAGACGGGGACGCAGATGAGGAGGGAGCCGAGGAGACGTGAAACCACTCGCTCCTCTTTTTTATTTGTCGTGTTTTAAATGACGCTTTGATGAAACCTGAGGGCACAGAGCAGGTGCCAGCTCGCTGAGGACGCAGCGCAGGAATGGTGGACGGTGGAAGAAAGGACGCATGAGGGGAGAACTCAGCACCATCTGCCCTTCCAAAAGATATTTGTGAATGGGCAGTGCCAGCCGTGCCCCGCGCTCCACCGGCGCTCAGAGAGGCTCGGGGCCTCTTGTTGTCTAACAGGGAGTCTGCTGACAGATGGCCGTCACAGTCAGGCAGTCTGTCAGTCAAACAGGGGGGAGCTGTAGACGTGATGCCCACCGTGATACTGACAGCGAGCAGGCGAACTCCAGCCAAGCTTCAAACATTTAACAGCTTCAGTCTGTTCATTTAAGAGTCTGGATTTTAAAGACAGTCTGCTCTTTTTTGAGTGTCAGCGATGCTGGAGAATTTACCTTAGACCGGGGACGTACCAACCATCCTTTATTACATTATGTCGATTTGTTTCTGGTGCCAAATGTCAACACTCCAGCTCAGAAATAAAACAAATCTCTGAAGATGGGTCACAGTTTCATGACTCCTCATGATGACGTTAAAGACATTCATCCTTCACTTTACCTGCTGCATGTCGGAGAATTTTGTGTCTTCGGTTAACTCAGTGCTCTGACTTTGATAATGTAGCGCTGAGGTTTTGAACCTTTTTGCATCTCCTAGATGTTTCAAGGCCACAACATTCAGACTTGATCGTAAAGTCACACTCTCCGCTTCGATTGGCAATGCTGTGTCTTTTTTTTTATGTACGAGGCTGCATGCATTTTTAATAGTCCGATCTCCTTCTGACGAAGCTCATAGTCTGATTTCTGAAGCTGCATGTAAACGTCTTGATTAAGGGAAAGAAAGGGAAAAGAATTAGAAGAGGAAACATTTGATTGGATCAAAACATTCAGTCCAAATAGATCTTTATTTGTCTGTGCAGATTTCCTCTTCTTCCTCTGTTTGAAGTTAGTGTCTGGACCTTCCTTTGATTTGAACACTCTACCGTACCCTAAAAAAAACACTTAAAGAGTGGGTATCATGCTTTTTTTTTAATCTGTATGCTGTCCCTCTGGCGCCCCCATGGTAGCTTCACATGATATACAGCTCAAAAAAACATTTTTTTTTTGCTCTCTGGTGTTTTAGGAAACACTTTTCCTTGCTTCGTTTTAGCTTCTGTCTCTTTAAGGCTCCCCCTTCTCTCTGATTGGCCAGTAATGTAGAGGCCTATCAGAAGTTAATGTTCTGGGCAGACCTTGGTGTTTGAGGCCCATCCCTTGTACATGTCATGAACCAGTTACAAGATCCTCATGTGATGACCTCAAGTCTCGTGAAGATCTTGTGCTTTTTTCAAGACAGATTCAGGGATTTCTGCAACATATGAATTAGCAGAGGTTTCAAAATCTGCACACGCTCAGTCTGAACACCCAGCATTATAACTTTATATCTATGTTTAAGGTATGGGAAAGCTGAATACCCCCTCTTTAAGGAGCCTATTGAGGTGAATAGTCATTTAGTGCATCTGGCTCCAGAAGCTCTCTCATGGTTTAAGAAGTTTCGTTTGACTCTTTTCTCCGTCTCCTTTCTCTCCCTCGTTTCCTCCCTCCGTCTCCGTCCAAAGCAGCTTGGACTGGGCGGACGTCCCTCTCTGCCCCTCTGGAAGTCTGAGGAGGAGAAAAAAAAGCAGATTTCCAGTCATGGCAGCGGGGGTATTTGATGACCAGATTAGTGGGTATTAGGCTCAACGGCGTTCACTCAGGCATACACAGGGGCCACTGGTTTGAATCCTCCTGAGTCGCCCCTCTTTTCTGTCCCCGTCTGAATGAAAATAAGGGTTACGTGGGGAAACAACCAGCCCGGTTCTGGGCGAAGGTCAGCTGAGGAGGCCCGTCCGTCTTTCTGTCCCACGTTGCCTCCTCTGGCCCGGTGCTTGAATTATGCTGTCAGAGGGGAGATTTGTTTTGTAACAGTAGGAAAGAGGGCAACTACAGAAAGACGGGAGGTGTGGAGGGGCAGATTGAGGAGGGGGTGGGGGTGCAGAGACACACAGAGAAAGAAGAGGGTGAGGGGTTGTTTCAGGGGGGTGGCATTTAAGCGTGACGCATGATGGCACTGAGATTTGTCCCAGAGGCGGCGTTGAGGAGGAGAGGACGCCGTCACACTGTGAGCTGGAGCAGGAGTGTGGGAGCGCAGTGTGTAAGGATGAGAGCAGTTGTATGGACACACACACACACACACACACACACACACACATTCTTCCTCTGCTCCGACACCTCAGGGTTGGAGGCCTCACTGAGCGATGGAGTGCAGGTTAAGCAGCACTCCTGCCTTCATTAGTCTTCGTTAACACCCCCAGCCTCGTTAAGACCCCCCTCCTGTCCTCCATCTCTGTTCTCAGGCCTCCTCTCCTCACACACACTGAAAAAAAACCTCTGCTAACAAGACATCTCGTTTCAGATTCAGATTTAACACCCTGAAAGTCTCTTTAGTGAATTTTCAGGAGTCTTTTTTTGTGATATAATGAGCATCAGAAAACAACCTTTGACTCTCCAAATAAATAATAAGAACGCAGGATTAAGAGCATGTTTTGAATGACTCGTCGGTAACATGGTGGCATCAACATGTCAATTTCTGGTTCCATGTATGAGCTGCTCCCTTCAATTTAACACTGGAACAACTATAACAGTCATTCTGACCGTTACGATTTTCTTTTGTCATAATTTTTCAAAAAAAAAAAAAAAAAAATATATATATATATATATATATTTACAACTTTGAGGGTCACTGACTTTACCTAAAAAGTGTCTGTATTTTAATGTGGAATTGATTTTAAAATAAGATTACCGTATTTTTCGGACTATAAGTCGCACCTTTTTTCATAGTTTAGCTGGTCCTGTAACTTATACTCAGGTGCGACTTATATCTCAAAAAAATGAGGTGTCGTGTTATTGGGTACTTTTTTTTTTTTTTTTTGAAAGATCACTAAATTCATACATGAGGAATGATGATGGGATGATCTCTGCAGCCCCGATGGAGGCTCTGCATCTCTGCTTGGAAAGCCTGACAGCTCCTTCTGTTTAGCGCCTGATCACATGATTTGGAGAAATAAAAATTCACTCACGTCTTTTTAGCTCTACGTTGTAGACAGTTTTTTGGGGGGATTTGAGTCACAAACTAGTTTCAAAACTCTCGTAACTTTTTAAGAGTGAGGCTGTTTATCCATTAAGGGTTAATTTGAGCTTACACTGTACCTGTCTCACTGGCAACACACACAGTACAGCAAGTGGGGGTGTACGTAAGTGAAGTGAGTGAGCGGATCCCATGTAGGGAAGTGAAACTGAAACTTAACTTTGGTCACAGATATGAGGTGCTGTAGGAAAATAATATTTAAACCTCTTAATATGCAAACACTGACGTATCGTTTTGTGTAAATAGTTCTCTCTTGAAATACTGTAAACATTACAAATCCTTTCAAATAAATGCGACTTATAGTCCAGTGCGACTTATATGTTTTTTTTTTTTCCTCTTTATGATGCATTTTTTGACTTGTGTGACTTATACTCTGGAGCGACTTATAGTCCGAAAAATACGGTACACAAAAAAATTATTATATATCACTCAGTCTACCTTATTTTAGCCGTAAATGGTCATATTGAATGCATGATTTTCCTGCTGTTATAGTTTTAAAAATTCAAAAATATTTTGATTGCCGAGCAAGGAGCCCGCAGGAACTGTCAGAGTTGGCCGCATTCTAGTTCCAGTCTGTTTTGCGCAGTACAACAACTTTGAACAGCAGAAATGAGAGGTGAGAAAGATAACAGTTGCTTATTTTTGAATGTTTAAAATATTTCATGTTCACAGTTTGATAATATCCATAAATGTGTTATTAAATGTGTTACTGCTGGTGTTATTTTGTTCTTTTGAGAGATATGCGTATCAAACTTTTTGAATCTAGCAGTCAAAATGAGCGCTCATGGCGATTTTAGCGTTACAGCCCAAATACACCACATGCGTCTCCAGTCCTGCTCCACCTCATTGCGTGTTGACTGTGTGTAAGTCAGCTCGCATTGATTGCATGATCAGTCTGGCCCCTTGCAGGAGAGACCAAGGATTTCCCATGCTTCCCAATCCCTGAACGCTCCTCTCTCCATTCATGTTTGATTGTAAAACCTCAAACCTGTGGACTCCTGGTCTTGCTGCACTCATTATGTTGGTGTGCTGTTGTAGTCAAGTTGAATATGATAGGGTTTTTACATGGTTTGTTTCATTTTGAAAATCACTGGGTGTTTTTAGGTGGTTTCTATGCACAACTTCCTGTCCCACTCAATCTTCTTTTGGTTAAATTGATGCTTCACAGCTCCAGCATCTGTCAACTAAAGGATTGTTGTATATCTGCTGCAAGCTGCCGGAGAAGGGACGCAGCTGGACCACTAGAGAATCCAGTGTAAGTTGTCACATTGAGTTGAATGGAGACCTGTCTGATCTGGAGCTGGATTGGAGATGCATCTGGCATATTTCGGCCATAGGATGACTAAAGTTAGGAAAAGGTGCTGTATTTATGCCGTCGAATTATACGTCAAGGAAAGAATTTTACGTTGATCTTAAGGAAAGAAATAAGTGGGCAAAGTAACAAAAATTTTAAAAGTTTGGGAAAATTTAGGATGTTTTGGGAAAGTTTTGAATAAAAGTGACAATCCAAATGTTTGTGTGGCTGCTACTTTTTTTTGTGGTGCACTGTTTTTGGTTGTTTTCTTTACTTTTATAAAAATGACAATATTGAGATTGTTTAAAACAATGGTTCTCAATCTTTTTTTTAATGACATACCCCCTGTGAAATATTTTTTTTCTTTTTTTTTCTGCCAACAAGCACAAATTAGTTTTGGCTGGGAAAAAAAAAAGACGTAACATTTAACGTAATTTCCTCCTGCAGAAAAATCACAATACCATGGGTGGGGCTGCAACATGTGGAAAAAAAACCAAAATCCCATTAGAGTGTATATATTTTTCAAATTAATGATAGAATTTTGCCGGTTTATTTTTTTGGAATAGAATAGAATAGAATAGAATAGAATAGAATCAGAGGGGAAATTGAGGTGTCTGACGGATAAAATTATTAAAAAAATCACATAAAACAAGAAATTCAGCTCATCTGACCTGCTGAATAAAATATTCAGTTTATGAATTTAACCTTATATCTGATTCAAACACTGATCGAATAAACGGCATTAAAGGAATTTTGCTTGGTTGTTATTTTTATGAATATATATTTTTGAATCTACATGCCTCCTGGAGTGACCTCGCATACCCCCAGGGGTACGTGTGCCCCCATTTGAGAATGAAAAAGAGACTGGAGTCGACAGGCGATGCAGGAAATCCAGACAATGTCCAGCGTGCACTGTTGTGTGTGCTAAAATAAATGCGTTCATTAAACACGCTCTTATTTTGGTGAGCAGTGAACTCGATGTCTCAGTCTGCAACTTGTTGACAGCAACATGAGTGAAGTTCACTCTGGAGACAGTGAACGACTGACGAATGTGACGTCAGGGATGAAGGTGTGAATGGAGAGTCGAGCTCAATGGTTCGATGTTTCAAAGTCTCACCTTTCTAACACTTCTTCTTTCTCCTCGAACACAAAAAGTGGAGAAAACACTTACACAAGAAACTACACGCCGCACATTTAAACTTTATTACTCAACTTGTCCGTCCTGTGAACTCTTCTCTTTGTGGTTGCCTTGCTAATGCAGGTCTTACTTGTTGCCACTACATTAAATCCAACAGAAATATGATTATGTGGATAATTTTTTTCCACACTCTCCTCATATTTTGTCAGATGTCTTTTAGAACCAGACTTTGTAAAAAGTTTAGAATTATGGTTCAGTCATCAACGTGAGACTGTAAACCTGATATTTGTTGGGTTTTTTTTCGTTTTCTCATCACTCCTCTCGTCTCCAGCTGCATATCTTCCCTCACCCTACTGTCCCACATTTCTCCCTCCCTCCCTGAGCCTCATGCCTTCATCCTTCCACTGTCTGACCCCCTCCCTCCCTCCTTCCCTCCCTCCCTTTAACGTTTTTTAATCCTCCTCCTCCTCCTCATTTGTCTCCTCTCTTGTTTCTGGGCGGGTGAGGGATGAGGGGTGTCGAGGGTGGGTGTCTTTTTCGGGGGTATCCAACCATCTTGTCTCTGCTTGTGTCCGCCTGGTGCTCTGCCACCTCCATCACTCTCCCCCACCCCTCCTCACCCTCCTTCTCCTCCACTCTGGATGCTGTAATGGATGACGGGGCAGATCCGGGTGGCCCACAGTGCCTCTGAAAGGGGGGAGCCCTTTGCAGAGAGGAACAAGTGGAGCCCCCGTAGAGTAGCTGGTGGAGAGCCATTTGATTTGTCCTCTACTTTTCTCTCTGTTTTCGCCCCTGAGAGTGTGTGGTCTCTGTTCGAACCTGGATGTTCGATGGCCCTCATCTCTCAAACCTCTGAATGCACAATCCCCCAAAAAGTGATGCAGAAAAAGGCCAGCGATAAAAGGCCTGCCTGGAGGACGCCGCTCGGTCAAAGAAAGTCCTCTCCATCAAAAGAAGAGCCGATTGATTCGCTCCTTTTCACTGCTGGGTGGAGGGGATCTTAGCAGGTGAATGTGCAGACGCTTTAGGCAGATGTTGTCCAGCACAAAAGGATTCGATGGGCCTTGACGAGGCTTTTCAAGTATTTACAGAACATTTACATTTACATTTCAGGCATTAGTCTGATCCTCTTATCCAGATCGGCCTGCATTGAGTGCTGCAGGAGAATGAGCTTAAATTCCTCGATCAGAAACATTACAAGCTAACAGTAGCAGGGGGTCGAGCTGCAGAGCACCGTGTCAGGTCCCCAGAGTCTACACGGAAAGAAAGACTGGATAAAGAAACACAGATATACTGGGATTTAAAAGACTGGATTAACATTTAAGTTAAAAAAATGATTGATTTATTGCACATTTGACTCATGGCTAAGCCACGCCCCAAGATCACAAATCATCTAAAAGTCAACAAAAGGGTCTAAACAAGGCATTGGAGGGGTATATGAATCAATTTACTGATGAGAAAGTTAAAAAAAAAGCTTCAGTTACAAGACGAAACTTACAGGTCCCAGAGCAAACCTGACAAACACCATCTGGTTCCCATCAGCATCTCAGACAACAAGATAGAGGATCAGCATCGGTCATGAGAAAAATCTAACCTCCGTGTTACCATCTTTACCAAGAGTGTCTCTGTTAGTTTGGAGCTACAGTATTTACATTGAATCATTCAGCAGAACGTTTGACAACCTCTCAAACTACAACCAGACCCCAGACTGAGAGACAGAAGTCACAGGCAGAGTCCTTTCAGCATGACCGACAATATCCAGGGAGCTGATTTATAGAAGTGAAAGCAAGATTAAGTCATTTCCAACTTAAGTTCGTGTTATTTTTTTAAGTGTAACTGGTATCATAATTGAAATAATACATTCAGCCAGCTGAATAAATCTGGAAGTGAAAACATGTAACTACACTGACCAAAACTTCCAACGCAACACATACAATTTTGAAATATTTGGTGTACATAAAATGGGATATTGGTTTTGAGTCATGATACATCAACTACAAATAAAAAGCTGAGAAAATTGTTCGATTTTGTCGTGTGGGCAGCTCGTTCCGCTTGATTGCACATTGTTTAGAATTTTGCCTATCCCATCAGGTTGAGTAGAACTCTTTGACCAATCCTTCCATAATTTGGTCAATAAATAGCCGTAGCAATGGGCTACTTTAAAATTCCTGTGGATTGTCCTGGGTCAATGTGTGACCATGCTGTGCCTAGGTCAAAATCAGTGAGAGCAAGCCGTTGGTATGCTTACTGGTGGAATGTTGCAAAGACGGGTTGCAAGGAACCTTGGCGTCCACGTGTCGACCATATCACGTCTCTGGAGCTCACATAATGAAACAGGAAGCACCGATGATCGACCACGTGCCCCCAGACCACGTGTCACCACCCCTCAACAGGATTGCTATATTCACCTCCAGCACCTGCGCAATCGCTTCCTGCCAAAATTCCGACAGTTGCGTCAAGCACTCCAGGAGGAAAGGCCGAAATTCAGCAATAGATTGACTCCATGCGTCACAGAATCCAGGCTGTGTGTGACGCCAGAGGAGGCCATACAAGATACTGACTTCCGTGATCCAGAATTACGCCTTCAACTGATGCAATGAATTTGAAACCAGGAAAAATCAGTTCCTCATTCCTGACTCTGAAACTGTGTTTTTGATTTGAATCTTAGTATTTGTTATGTATTGTTAAATTTAGCGTAAGAAAATTACGTGTGTTGCAATAAACCCAAGTGTTGCGTTGGAAGTTTTGGTCAGTGTACATTAAGTTTGGTTTGAAATAAATCAGTCATTTTATGTATTAAAGCAGGGGTCTCAAACTTGCGGCCCACGGGCCAATTGCGGCCCCCAGAACAACATTTTGTGGCCCCCTGCCTGAAATCAAAGCTTTGCGTTAGTGCGGCCTGCATGTTTTTTTCTTACATGCATTGGGGCGTTTTACATTTTTTAACACTTGTCAATCAATCAATCTTTATGTAAATGGTAAATGGACTAGTATTCATATACTAGTTTTTCTAGTCTTACTGACTACTCAAAGCGCTTTACACTGCTAGCATTCACCCAAATGGCCGACTTAAGCTAATCAGACCATCAGCTATATCTAACATTCACACAACATTCATACACCACTGAACAACAGTGGGAGCAACTTGTGTCAGTGTCTTGCTCAAGGACACTTCGGCATGTGACTGCTGGAATCGAACCCACAACCGTCTGATTGTGGGGCGACAACTCTACCACTGAGCCATAGCCGCCCCCATAGTATATGGGGGCGGCTATGGGGTCGGGGTATATGTATAGCGCCAATTCATAACAAGTGTTATCTCAAGACACTTTACAATAGAGCATAAAGCTCTTCATTTTGAGGATACACATATATGCACAGATACATATATACATATAAAGATACACATATACATATATATATACAAATATATACATCCAACACCCAACATGAATCCATATAGCCAATCATGAATCCCTCCATCATGGCGGCAAGAAAAAACCTTCTGTTAAGCAGCAGGAAATCTTGAATGTGGAGCCCAGTCTCATGATGAACAGCAAATCCACACCATGCTGTGTTGGGTGTGTGGGCGAAGGAAGGGAGGGAAGAGGAGACAAGTGGACTAAACTAAGAACTAAAGTTAGTGACAGATCCATGAACCATAGACTTGTGGGCTACCGTAGGTCAGGCTCGTGACAACAACGCCAATTAGCAATTGGTAACATGTTTGGGTCACCGAGTGGAGGGAAAATATATCCTGTCACCTCGTGCTGTACAGAGTTTGTCATCTTAAAGCCAGACTGAGGGTCCAGGTTCTTCCTCCCTCAAGCCAAATGTTCTGAAGAACTGTTCATGTTCTGCATGTTCTGACCTGTGAAGACTGAGACCATTGGATCAGTTGTACTCTTTTTTTTTTTGTGGAACACTTGATGCGGCCCAGACTTTACCTCAAGCGGCCCCTGGGTAAGTTGAGTTTGAGACCCCTGTATTAAAGAGTTAAATTTAACATTCATAAAGTGATTTGGAGGAGAAATCAGAATATCGAGATATATAGTGTATCTGGATACCGCTTAAAAATATCGAGATATTGGTTTTAGGCCACATCGTGCAGCCAGAGTTGAATGTTGTTCTGATATATCCGTTAAAGTTTATTTATTAAGAAATAAATGTTAAATTGAAAAATTTTGAGATCTTATTATTAAACAAACTAACATTTATTACCATGTAAACACACACAAAAGTACTAAAAATTGGCACCGTTGAGTACCAGTACTAGGGCTGCCAAGATTAGTCGACTAGTCACAATGACGTCGACGATCAAATTCGTCGGCGACTTATTTAATAATCGACGTCGTCGTTTTAATATTTTTTTAAAAACTTTACTTTTCCCTCAAAACTGCCGCTGTACTTTCACCTGTCTCGTCTGCCGTTCTGTCCTTGACGCATACGCGCAGAAGTGGTAACCAGGGTAACCTGTGATGTCACCAGAAAAGTTATGCTCAACAGTATCATGGCTAGCCGGCAACAGAGCTGGAAAGTTTGGGAGCATTTTTCCAAAATAAAGGAGAAAAGTGTGCAATGCAAAATCTGCAAAGCAGAAATGTCCTTCCATGACAGTACGACGGCGATGCACGAGCATCTGAAAAGACAGCACGCCGTGGCTGATTTATTTTCTGACGAAGAATGACAATCTCGGTAAGCTGATTGGCTAGTTAGCTGCTAACATTAACATCAACAGGGAGCTACCTGCTTAATAGTGATGTCATGTTTGAATAGAAAATTGGTACATTAAAAAAATGTCAGAAATGCTGCTACAAGCTGCAAAGTTCATTAAAAGCTGAATGAACTATGATATTAACTGTCTTCATTTTTAGTTAGCACATACCTTAAACACTTGAAGCTGGAAGCTAATGATGTTAGCTGTATGCTGGTGCAATAAGCTGCAAAATGTATGTGGCAGCTCTAACCAGTACCGATTCCCAGGTACCAGGCATTGGTACTGTATCGGTTCAAATGTGAAAGGTACCCATCCCTGTTCAGAACGTGATTCCTTTCAGTGACATAATTCATAAACTGGTGAAACTTTAAATCAGTGCTGTTGGAGTCTCAGTGTTGGAGGCTCGTTCAGCTCTGAGCAGATGTTTCCCTCTGAGCCACTCTCGCTCCGTGCCCTCCTCCTGGTCGGACTGGTTCTGTCCCTCTGAGAGACGCCGCAGTTTGTGTTTACACACCTGAGCTGCTGTACAAAGACAGGCGGGACTCGGCTGAACTTTACCCACGAGGCCCGTCTGCGGGGAGAGACGTGTGGGAGCTGTGAGAGGTTAATCCTGTTAGCCTGTGAAGTGTCAGACAGTCAGAGCAGTTTGAGGTAACTGGAAGCAGATATGAAGGTTTCAGGATGTCACTGAATGCAGCTGAACTTGATTTGGGATGAAACCAAACCAGATGTTGAGTTGGACCCACAGTTGTGATATAATTGCTGCACTCTTGTTGAGATAATTGAGCAATTTTACAGAAATGAAGACGTTAAAAGTTGCAGATGTGCTCCCCAGAGGATGCACCTTTCACTACACACCAGGAAGACAAAAATTCTTCTTCAAACACTCTAAAGATTCAGTTTAGAGAAGCAGGAGTTCAGTTGGGGAAAGTTTTAGTCAAGTGATTGTTTGGTTTCCAGTTTATTTTGTGAAAGAAGTGATTTTTTTTCCTGATAGAGGAAACAAACTGAGCCTCATTCAAAGATGTGATCTGGTTTTTCTTTCTTGGATTTCTTTAAAGCGTCTGCAGAAAACTGCAGCGTCTGCACGGCTGTGAATGGTCTCAGAAGGGCTGTATCTGAACTCTGAACTCTAAAAAACTGAACTGAACTCTGCCACCAAAAACAAAGGTATAAAATTAAATATCCAAACATTTAAGTTCCCCGGAGCGTGAAGCAGACTGATGTTTCCTCATCGCGACGTTTGACGGGTGTAGAGGCAGAGCTCTGGCCGTGAGGAGGTGGTTTTGAGACAGCTGGTGATGGAGGTGAACAGCAGGAGGTCAGCACTAACAGCTCCCTACAAACAGCAGCATCTGGAGCGCCACGAGCTCATTTAGAGAGGATATTTATAGAGACAGAGTACAGTAACACTTCACCTCATTACTCATCACACAGTGCTGTTTCTACTGATGCAGAAACGTCTCTTTGCATTACGCTCCCTCTACATCTCATAGTTTGGGGACAGTTTGATCTGGCAGGCTGTAACGTGACTATTCCTGCTGTAAAAACAACATTATTTATTTATTTATTTCGGTCATGTCGGCACACTTATACAACATCACACATTGTCAATAGTTGATCAAATTGTACATATCCGAAAGGGAAGACAGGAGAAGCAGAGCTTATCTAGTCCCATCCCCATTTTCTCAATATTTAGTCTCCTCTTTTCCACATATCATCAGATTATTATAATTTTGTATTCCATTTACAGAAGTATGACATAATTCTTGACTGTCTTTTAGTGTCCGTATTTGACCTTTTATGACCAGTCCTTTGTTCCACGTAAGGCATAATTCATGAGTGTCTTTTGGTTTTGTTTTTGGTTTTTCTTGTGAGTCCCGGTTAGTGATGTTGGGGTGGTGTGTTTGCGTTGCTTTTCTTTTTTCCAGGTTTCAAACATGTGTGAAGCGTGTGACTCGTCGTCACTCTCCTCTTCACCCGGGCGTGCTCCTGCATTGTCGTCCCGGGCTCTGCTGCAGTTTCACGCCATGCGGGTGTTTCCGCCTCCCAGTCGGATTTTGTTGTGGGGTGCGCGAGCCATCTTTCTGTGACCTTCGGCTCTCTTGATCTCATCGCATGCTTGCAGCATCGCCTCTCTCGTTGTCTCATTTTAACACAGGTGTTAAAGGGTTACTTGACTTTTGGGGTCAGCCTCTAGTGGACGTTGGAGGAACTGCAATTTATTGCATTTCTCCACTGGCTTCATTTTGCAACAGTAGAATTTGCTGCAACATCCACATCTTCCTGTTTCCTGACAAACCACGTGTTCCTTTTGTTTTCTGATGGATGGAGTCTTGGCTGTAACGACCTTTTTTTTCACGCCAGTGTGATGCATTTACTAGTTAGCAGATTTATTATTATTATTATTATTATTTGCAAATTTAGAGGCTAAAATAAACCCTAACTTGTAGGTTTATTTTGGCTTTAGGCGATACATGTTGCAGTTAGACGTGTCGAACGTGAAGACGGCGGATAGACAAAGAAACTATGAGTAAAAGCTGAAACTCATTTTATATCTTAGCTAATATTGAGTTATTTAATGGCTCGTCCAGATTATTCCCATGTGGTGTTTAGTGTCTGTTTAAAGTCTGAAGGAAGAAAACACCTGGATCTGTCTTAGAGATAATGACGAGTCCAAAACATCTGCCATCGTTAGTTTTCCTTCAACCAGAAGGAAATCCAGCAGAAATGTGTCAAGGTTAAAAAAGGACAAAGTGTTTAATCCATAATTTCCTCTGCATCCCCCCCGCCGCTCATTTCAATTAGGTCATTCCTCAAAATAGTCGCTCCTCCCTGAGGCCCCGTCACAAACTGTCTGCCTGCTAATGAGCTGCTGATGCTGCCGATGGCGTTACGCTCGAGCTGCACGCCGGAGTCATGCAGGTGAAAAAGCAATTAGTGTTTGGCAGCAGAGCGACGCTCTCCTGCAGGTCGACTCCTGCAGGGCGACCTGCAGATGATGTAGCACTGACATCATTTGGAGGCGGGACTTCCTGCTGAGTGACAGAGGGCAGGTGACGGGCTGCTCTTCAGAGGACACTTTGATAAAACCAGCCTGGTGTTTTTTTTCAGGTTTGGGTGAAAAAGCTGTGCAGTCATTCGGTGAATCAGGTCCTGAGCGCGACTGCTCGTCCGTGAAACTTTTCATCTTCACGTTCAAGGCCACACACGCACAAAGCAAGGCATGCTGGGAGGTAGAGAAACACTCGGATGAGGCTGACAGCGTCCTGCTGGAGCTTCAACAAAACAAACTCAGAGAGTGACGTCAGTTTGGATTCTCTGTCTGTTAAAAAACGTTTTTTTTCTTTGTACTGTTGCCAAACGTCTTTTTCATGATGAGTCAAAACAATAAAGTTCTGCTTGACTGAACTTTTACTATAAATTTCTAACTTTACTCTCGTTTTATCATTTTATCCTCATAATATATTTTTATACACATAAAATGAAAAGTTTTAACTTGATGGACTCAATTTACAACTTTTTCTTTCAGGAATTAATTCCAAAAAAAAAAAATAGTATTTGTACTGTTCTTTAGCAACTTTTTTCTGCATTATTAAAATATAATTCTGTTGATCAAACGTTTTTTTTCTCTTTTTAAACATATATAGTGACTACTCTTTATTGTTTTACTACTCCATTCCTATTAATTTGTGATTTTTTTCACATTTAATCATGACTTTATTTTTGTGAATTTACAGCTTTATTTGCCAAATCTTTTTTTCTTTCTTGGTTTTTCACCACAGTTTTCATATCCAATCCCTTTTAAATCAGGAAAGCATTCCATTTTTCCCCACTTCATTTATTTCTGACACCTATGACAGATCCATATCGGCATTAGGAAACAAGAAATCTGAACTATGATGAAATAATTCACCCAGTAATAGTTCAATACTTTGTAAAACAGCCTTTTTTGTTATGTTTAAGATGAATTATGCATCCAAGCTCTTCCTTTGTGAGATTTAAATACGCAGAATGTCATCAGATGTTTCTACATCCTGTATTTTCATCTTAACTTCATGTTTTTGTGTATTTTTTATGTTCATATCAGAGGGTATAATCGCTGATTGCAGCGATTCCTAAAAACCTGTTTCAGAACCTCTTTTCCACAAAGTTTTGACTTTATGTTTGTCATCACGCCATAAATACCCTCAAACATTCTTCATCGGTTATTTTTATCCCAGTTAAAACAGGTTTCACCTTAAAAAGCAAGCTCAGGCTGTTGGTGTCTTTTGTTCAGCGCTCACTAACTGTTTTACCCAGTTGGCAGCTGAGAAATCCTACATGACTTGAATGCAGCATTCACTTTAAGCTCACTTTAAGTCACATAAACTAAACATGTTTGAACAGACATTTTCAGAACATCAGTGTCGTCTTTAGGCTGAGCTGGGGATTGATAAATGTTTACAGGATGGTCATGATATTTAAGTCATGTTCACACACTCTCTCACACACACACTTCCTCTCTCATTGTCTCTGCTTTGGGATACAGTGTTGGCTCTTTCTGTCCTCTTTTCAGCTCTGCTGTTTAATTAAGTCGTTTTTTCTGTTGGAGAGCTTTTTTTTTCTGGACCTCTATCAATAAGTTTTGTCACCTTGTGTTGGATAACTTTAGAAACAAAGATTGATTAAAAAGAAAGTGAAGGTTTGCAGCAACGCTGAAGTTGCAAGGTTTATAACTGAGGATTCACAAAACTGTTGGATTGATGACTTAACTTATACGACTGATTACAAGACAAATCCCCTTTTATAGAAACCATTTGTGGCGCCTCTATGTTTCCATTAATACCAAAGAAATGAAAGTGGACCCACCCCCCTATGTCGGTTTGTTGTTGTAGTCAAGACCATCTGTTTTTTAGGAGTTTCCCAATACAATACCAATATTGCAGCCTTGGATATTGGCTGAATTATGGATCCAATACGATATTGGCACCGATGGTTTGACGTTCAGCTCTCTTTGTAGGTCTTCAACGCTTGAGTAATCCTTAAATGTATTAAACTTCTTCAGTTCTGTGGGAAACTTGTGCATGTCAAGTTTTACAATCAGCTGCAACATCATTTTTTGGACTTCAATGAAAAATACTGCCACACAGCCGCCGCTGGATAGAAGTGCTGGAGCGGAGTCTGGAATGGACTGCTCGTATCGGAGATTTTAGATGCAGGCCGATATAATCTGATACTCCTATTTTTTGCTCGGATCGGGACACTCCTACTGGTTTTGACTGGGTTTGTTTTATTTCGAAAGGCAACTGGATGTTTTAATGTGGTTTCAGTGCACGACTTCCTGTCCCTGACTTGAGCTGAAAATGACCCAATCAGATGCCTTGATGGAGAGGAGAGGACTCTGGTGTGATGTTGACATTAGATGCAGTGGCAAAGACGACTGTTTGCATTTTTAATACTGTCTTTTGGGCTCGCCATCTTCTGAAATTTCACCCTGTGACTCCATATTTCAGTTCAGTAAGAGCTTCTTAATGTCTCTGTTGAATTCTTATAAATGATCTGCCTCAGTTAAAGACGTCTGTCTGCATTAGAGTCACTTTGTTGGGGAGGATCACTGTCTCTCTCCATCTTTCATCCCTCTGGCGCTTTGCGAGCGATAGATGGACTCAGTTTTGAGGGGTCTGCTTGTTCCATGTCTAAAAATGGCTCCATCCATTGTTGTAAACAAATACATCGTTGATCCAACATTTTCAGGCAGAATTTAGACGTAAAGATCAAGCTCCACTTCATCACGTTTTACACACAAAACCCTTGTTATGATGGTTTGTCATGATAATCTGCAGTCAGTAACAACAACATGGTGGTTTTAGGCTCCGTTTATACGACAATGCTTCACAGCGTTTCACTTGAAACCAAAAAACACAGAGAAAAACATCTTACATGGAAACACTGAGGGGCTGAAAACGCTGTCATATACATACCAGGCCTGTTGGTGGCGATATATCTGTAGAGTCTTTTGGTAGTCTGCCGCCAAAGAAGAGGTGATCTGATTATCTGGTGTATATATGAAATGCGTCTTATCTGAGCGCAGAAGTGAAGCAACAGATGTTCATCTAGTTAAAGGCAGTCCGGAGATTCATCAGCACAAACACAACACGGTAAGTCCGCCATTAAACCGTCGTTGTAGTCCGGTTTGCACATGGCAATTAAAAGTTCACACAACGAAAGTGTGATGCACACACGCAAAACTGAGCGTGACGTCAGTGTTTCACGGCAACTTAGGCTGCAGCGTTTCAGGAAAATTCCACTCTGGAGGGCGTTTGAAAAAAGTTGTGTTTTAGGTCGGCGG
The DNA here is from genome assembly GCA_030710495.1 of Labroides dimidiatus. Classification (NCBI taxonomy): domain Eukaryota; kingdom Metazoa; phylum Chordata; class Actinopteri; order Labriformes; family Labridae; genus Labroides; species Labroides dimidiatus. Next base: position 30,480,179 of record CM061147.1, on the reverse strand, counting down.
AAATGCAACAATACTTTTGCGTTTTATCTGAATAATGTTCTCATGTAAACACCACCTAAGATCCCAGTTTCCATTTTCAGGACTGTTTAACACACACACACACACACACACACACACACACACACACACACACACACACACACACACACACTCCAAACTCAGCCAAACACATTCAGCTGGGTGTTTGGGGGACTTTCATGCTGCTGTCGAGGTTCTGTGAATGAAAGAGTCTGTGTGCACATTTGGAACGATTGTGTAACCATTCTTGGTCCTTCAATGGGAAGATGGAGACACAGACCGGGCAGCCTGGTCTGACCAGCTGCTCTGATTACCTCCTGAATGTTTGGAGCGAAAGGTTTCAAGTTTTAGCAAATAAAGCCACTGCTTTTTAGTTGAATTTGAATGTTTTTGCAGCTTTCTAGGGTGAAACTACTGTTAAACAATAAAAAAAAAAAAAAAATCACTTTTTGCTCCGTTTCACTGTTTCGTTTTCATTAGCATCTCTCGCTCTCTTCACTGCATTTCTATGGTGCGTCAAATAAAATGTTCAAAATAGAGATGTTGTATAGCATGCTAATGCTAATTTTTCCCCTGATCATCCGGTGGTTTTGGGTCTCATTGGGAGTTGGTACAGTGGTTGAACTCACATCAACCTGTAAACCATTTTGATGCCTCATGTAGGAAAAGTTCCAGAAGGGGAACATTTGGGATAAATGAAAACCTTTGTTTGAAATGCTTTGTTCTTTCATTGACGACAACATGAGCCACATGCTACCTTCATTTAGCACTTCAGAATGCTTTCATGCTTAACTTATTGCAGCTCCAAGACTAAATAAATCATTATTTATGTTCCGCTCTGCAGCAGCTCAGACGTAAAGCTGACAGCAGAGCTTTTTAAATAAATATCATGTCTCTGAGATGACTGTCGGAGCCGTACCTTTCTCAATTTCCCTCTAAATCTTCCTCTTCCTGTAAACAAGTCGCTCTGAGTGGGAGCTCTTTGTGTAAACATCCAGGCCGCTCTCCGAGTGTTTTGGAGCCGCTGGCTGTGGAGGTGACGGCCGGGCACGGCAACAAAGAGAGGCGGTCTGAAGGTTTGTTGGAGGCTGATGCAGCAGCAGGAGAGGCTGGCACTGGGTGAACGGTGGGCAGGTACCCAGCAGACTTTTAGAGGCTGAAAAGGTGTTGATGGGATGGTCTGAGTCAGTGCTGAGAGCTTTACAACAGAGGGGGAGGAAAATGAGACGACATCTGCAGACATCAAAAGTTGTTGTGGTGAAACCTGGACTTGAGTTTTGGTCTCATTGAGGTTTCTCCTACAGCGTGCCGTCCCTCTGAGAACGATGTCCACAGGGCAGATATGACACTTGTTGATTCTGAAAGACTTCAGCAGGACATAAAACCAGCTGATTGTTCATTTGTCTGCCCACAGAACCAAACAGCCTCTAAACTAACTCTGTGACTGAGCAGCGTTTGGCTGCAGCCCAAAGAGGTCGCTGATGGAAACTGTAGACGGTTAGATCCATTATTCATCCCATCTCCCTCGGGACAGATCATTTGTTTCTGACTACAGATACAGGTCACACATGAGTGCACGGATACACACACACAAACACACACACACACAGAGAAAGCGGTCAGAGAGCTGTTCAGTCTTATCAGAGTAGAGCTGGTGTTGGAAGATGTAAACCAGAGGCATTACTGTGCAGTTAAAAGTTAGGACCATGACCACACATGAAAACAGACGGGAGGGGAGCGTGTGTGTGACTCACAGGAGGGGGTCAAATCCGAACTGTTCACACAAAACTTCTCACAGTGTTATAATTCCAAATGTATAAATTAAAGGTAGATTTTTCTCATATCTTCATTGACGGGAATCGAAAGGTTCCCAAAGGAAAGGCGCAGGAGAGATGCTCCTGTTCAACTACCGTAAAGTTTGGAATATATGTTCCACAACGTGCAGGTTCCTAATCAGTGCCTCTTAATTTCACCATTTAGAGTAAATTAACCTTATACATGCTAAGTCCATGCTTATTAAATATGCTCTCAGTGTCACAATTCATACACAAGGCAATTCAAAGTGCTTTACTGCAACATAAAATCACAAGAAGGCAGATTAGAATAAAAATGAAATAGAATTAAATGAAATAAAATCATTCTATAAAACATTAAAACAAATAGTTAATTAAATGAATGCATATTTCTCATAGCCGGAGGTTTTCAATTAACTTTTGTAGCTCCATCAGTATAGGGCAGGGGTTCCCAAACTTTACCATGCCAAGGCCCCCCAAACAGCATTAGGTTCTGACCGAGGACCCCCTTTGCAAACCAAGATTTTCTTTTTTTTTTTTTTTTGGCGTGTGATATGAGACTAAAAATGATGCTTTCAGTGCCCGCTCGGGCAAGGTAGCTTGCTGTGTGAATTCAGCAGATTGCCTGACCAAATGGTCTTCCTTACGTGTAACGAAGTCGACTTTTTTTTTTTTCAGCCTTTGCCATGTGTTTTTGTATCAAGTGACACTGAAGTTTCAAAGGTTTTAAACACTAGTTTGAGAGGATCTGCAGACAAAGGAAAGGACACATTTGGGGCAGTCATGGCCATTTTTCTCTGTGGCTTTAAAGCCCTATTGTATGCTGCTTCATATTTTTGAATTTTAGTTGGCCATGAGTTCTTAGGATTTTTTTGCAGTAGAATCCTCCACAGCAGGGCTGTTGGACTGCTCCTTTGTTCTTTTTCCTGTCAAAACCTTTTCATTTTTTGCTAGATAGCGGCTTGATAACAGGCATAAACAGCCAGTTGACACAGATGATGACTTTGTCATGCCCAAGTTCGAACTGTCACACGACGTGTCGTTAAGTACAATCTGAAACTTGAGAATCTGATGATTACACAGTTTACGTGTTGTACGTTCAGGACAAATGATTATATTAAAAGAATAATTTTAAAAAATAATAATTTGATTCAATTTTTTCCCCTTTCCTCCAATTTTCTGAGGCCCCCCTTGCACCCCCTGGCGGCCCCCCAGGGGGCCCCGGCCCCCACTTTGAAAACCACTGGTATAGGGGACACTGCTGACATTTTAGGCAAGGCAAGAGTTAAGGTATTTATCAACCGTTACACAACGCTGTTGTTTTAAACAAATTAACTTTAACTTTAACTTTAACTAGCCAGCTATATTTAAGTGCTGCTCGCAGCCCGGTGCTATGAGAGGTTTTCGTATGCTTACGGTACACGTTAGCAAATCCTTACGTCCTGCTCATCGACCAATCAGAGCGAACGTAACCTCACTCTTCATTTTATTGACAGACTCTCAAGTTTGATCAGATCGCTGCAGAATAACTGCTACATGTGGGTTGGAATGAACATTATCACAAACAGATTAGCTTGCGTTTTAGCCTTTAGCTTGTATTTTAGCCTTTAGCTAGTGCTCCATCACTCTCCTGTTTATCTTTCTTCTTCTCTTCTGTCCTTTTTCTGTCTGTCAGTTCAGCTCCAGTCTCCACCATCACTACAAAATTAATCTGTGGTGTTGTCACAGATACTTTAACGCACTGTAAATCAATCTGGTCCTGTCGGACCTGATCAGGAAGCTAAGAAATAACCTATAGTGGTGCTGATAATCTAATTTTAAGTTGTGGATTAGGATCGGGTATATGTCTAGAAGAGACACCTTTTCAAGATCACTTAGAAAGTCCTCAAAGTTCCTTCAAAGTAGTTTTAATGATCAGAAAAAGAAATCAAATTACAAATGTAGGAACCTGACATGATTGTTGATGTGACTTTATGTAGAATTTACTTTTTATGGTACAAAAAATATCTGTTGCTTAATAATCTAACAAGTATGTGCTTGAGTTTAAAAATCTTAGACTAACAAGTAAGTCACATGGGCAGAAGAGTTTTGCCCATTTAAGGTATAGCTGACTTGACTGTCTGCAAAGAGGCTGAGGGCTCGCCTCGTTAGCTCATCCTAACTCGAATGAAGCTCACTTGAGTTCTGCGTTTCTAATCTGGCCGCATTCGACTACCGGCTTCAAAACTCTGCATCAGAAACAAACAGGTGACGTCATGGAAGCTATGTCCACATGTCATACAGTCTATGGATTTGACTTACTGTGATTTTGCCCCTGTGGACAAGTTTCTAAAGTTTTTATACCATTTTGATGCCAAGGACAAACCTTAAGTGACTTATCTGAGAAATATTCTAGCAGCAGAGAAGCTCCTCATGCCTGTTTTTTTCTGCCGTCATTCCAGACGTGCACGTGTGAAGTAATCCTCCCAGTGTCTCGGCCTCTTTCATGTTTTGTCCTCCTTTTAGGGCTCTGCCTGTACAGAAGCCACTGTGTTTGTTCTTTGCCATTTATAGTTAAAAGGGAAAGATGAGAGCGGCTGATCGATGAGGAAAACATCAACCCTGAGGCCCTGTGTTTGGCTGATGAGTTTGGTTTTCCAGCTCTCCCCCGTGCTAACGCTCCCAGCAGCAGTCAGAAGGATTTTTTTAGATGGAACTGACTTTCATCAGTGTAACGCCTGCAGCCGTGTGACGGGGCACTTTGATTTTTCTGTTGGTGGTCCTTTCAGTGGATTTCTGAATTTTTATTGAAGTTCTTCTGTGTGTAAATGTAATGTGAATACTTTGATGAATCACTCTGCTGTCTGAGCCTCATGAAGGTCAAACTCTGTTTCACTGCAGAACCAGAGCCAGTTTGGTAAAAGTGTTTTTTTTCACCAAGTTGTCTTTTAACCTACAAAACATTGTTTCCTCCCTGGAGATGGAAATTATTATCACATTTCTTAAGCATTGCTTAAAAAGGCAGAAAAATAACTCTAAACTACAGAGACAGAAAAAACATCCCGTAAAGGCTGCTGGAAAACAACATTTTTCTGTTTTTTTATGGTATGTGAGTGAGAGATTTATGAGACAGAAAATGCACATATTTACCTCAACTGCACTACAAAAACTGAAATCTGAGCTACTTTTTTGTCCTTATTTTAGTAAAATGTGTCTATGAAACTAAATATGAGTCCAGGAAAAATTCTAATTTCAAGATGTTAAGACAAAAATGTCACCTCAAGTGCTTTTATTGAGTAAAACAATCTGCCAGTGGGCTACAAACGGATTATTTGTCAAGTTTCTGGAAATGAGAAATGAGAATTTTTTAAATATTAATATTTAATACACATTTTATGGACTTTTCAGGTGAACATGTTTCATATCAAGTCTGATAAGACATTTTTTTTTTAATTGAGGCATAGATTTCAGTTTTTGCAGTGTTGATCAAAATCAAAGTGCTTCAGAAGCAGCTATTTATAAAGCAAACTATTATTTTGTTAACTCTTGCATATTTCTGAAAGGAATATATGAGTTGTTTTTTGTGTGTAGTTGTAGATACATGTAGCACTTTTAAAAACGTTCATATACAAAGTGCTTTGACAAACAAATAAACAAAGACAAACAAGAACTTAGAAAGAAACCAACCCCAAAATCCCAAAGAGAAAACTTCAACATAAGGAAGAAAAAAAAAAACTTTTCATTAAAAACCAGGCAACATTTTGTCCTAACACCAAGTCAAGTCAAGTCAAGTTTATTTATAGAGCATCTTCAAGAGGACAGCAGTCGATCAAAGTGTTGTACACAAATACATAGAGGTAAATAAATATAACAATAAAAACAATTTTAAAAAATAGAAAAGCATCGTAAAAACAGTAAAAAAATTAAAATCTAAAAAGTTTCATTTATGAAACGCCAGGGAGAAGAAGTAGGTCTTTAAATAAGATTTAAAAATCTCAATGGTCTAGAACCAGGAACCAAGGAACTGAGGCTGCTAGAAAATATTATCTGCATAGCCTTCAGCTCAGCACCCGAGTTGAGAGACCGACAGTAGAACCAGAATAGACGGTGACCTATCAGCTGCTGTAGACAGGGGCGGCTCTCACCGTATAATTTAGCTCATTTCAAACCCTGAAACCCTGTCCAAAACGCTGTTGGTGTAAGTGAAGTCTATTTTTCGAAAATTTTCAACCACAAAGCTCCTTTGTGGACGTCACCCACACATACATGTTCCAGATTTTTAAACAAGACAGAGTAAAACCAAACCAAAAGAAATGAGAGATTCTGACAGTGACATGCTGTTCACTGTTAGACGACACTTTTATGATCAGAGTTTACAGAGGCAAAGGACACTCACAACTCAGATAGAAAAAGAGGGGAAACTTCTGTAGGCTATCTGGAGAGCAGAGTTCAGAGAGCTCCTGTTGTCGGGAGTCGGACTTGGTAACAACCAACAGGTAGCTTAACTTCCTCGTTTCCAGGACAGAAAGCTTTTATCACCAGGGCTGGAATGATGTGCTTTCCCCAATTTGATTCTTTTACAGTTTTTGGGGTGCCGATTCCATTTAAACTGCAATTCTTTGATATTACAGATATTTGCGATTTTACTTCCATTATTTAACACCAGCCCATGTGGAAAAAGTTGAATGATGATGATGTCTAACGACGATATCAGGAGCCATATTTCCCCCCAAAAATGAACGTCACATGTGAGTCAGTTTTTAAGACGTATTCAGAGGATCTGACATCATGTTACTAGATAGTCAAAGAAAAACAATTTCGCCCCCTGCTGGAGAAAAGCAGTAAACAAAAAAAAAACATCAACCCAGCAAGACTAAAATGAAAGATTTAGATTTGAACATTTTTTTAACAAAAAATTGGTTCAAAAGTTGTAAAAATAAAAATCGCAATACTTATGTGAATCGATTTTTTCTCAGTTTTCTGTCTCATTTTTTACAGTGTACCTCCATAAGAGGACCTGAAGTAGCAGAGAGAGCAGTTTGCGAAAGAAAAACTTCCCCTGACACAGGACAGAAACACATCCTGAGCTCTACAGTAGTTTTAGTGGATGTGTTTTGACAGCAGAGGTTTCCTCTCTCGGTCTACTGACGGATCAGGCCTGAGGTCGGACCTCTGAAGTGTAAAATGAACCAGCTGTTCTGGCTCGTCCTCGTGTTCACTGGGTGTTTTTTCTACCAACAGTCAGAGCTGAAGCTGAAAGACTAAAAACCCCAAAAATGGACAAAACTCTAAACCTGAAATCTTTTGATCTGTAGCATGACTCAGAGATCTTTACTCAGGTGAGAACTACGGCTTTAATAGAAGAATGAAATATTGAATTTGACATTTAAAGATTGCAGATGTTTGTTTGTTTGAGGAAGAAAAGACGAGCTGACACCATCAAGTCAAGAGTTCTCTCACTGAAACTAAATTTTATGGTTGTTAAGTTCATAAAATGAGTCCAAAACAAACTCCCTTAACATTTAGAGGGGATGTCATGTCCTTTTTTCCATTTTATCCCCAGTTTTTGTTGATATTTTAATAACCAGTTGAAGAAGAGCTAAAAGAGGCAGAGCCATGGGGGCTTGGTGCCATTGACACGATCCTCACAGAAATAAAAGCTCAGACTGTCCACAGATTAACCTGCCGTACCCTTTCCAGTCTGAGTCGCTGGTATTACTCAAACGCCCTCCACCCTCCACACACCCTTGCCCCCCTGGCATCAGGAGAGGGGCAGGGATTCGGATGGGAGCGTTGGGGGGAGGGGTCGTTGAACATTCTGGCACGGGCTCCGGTTCTCACCCCAACAGCCAGTGGACGTCCTGGCTCTCCCAGGGCTCGGCTAATCCTCTTATTCAGCGTCCGGCTGGAGGCAGCGGGGCTCCCACAGACCGGAGCGCCGAGCCGGCCACTCTCCGCTGAATAAACACACTGACACAGTTGTGGTCTTTTTCTCTTGGTACAGACGCTGAGCAAGAGTTCTCCATAGAATCTATTCTACTCATTCACTCTTTTCCAGTAGAACTTAAGCATGTGACCCCCCCGAGCCTCCGCACCAGCCCTGAGGCTTTCTCTGCCCAAGCCGACCCCCCTTCACCCTACTCCATCACAGCACTATCTTCACTTCCTCCTCTGCATTGTCGAGCTTTAACCTCCTCAGCTCTTTATACTCTGGGTTTTAAATAACTCATAGCTTTTTCAATCACACCGCGTGGCGAAAGAAGACGAGAGGAATCGGTCAAAGCTGTCAAAACCGAACGCATCAGAAATATGTAACTTCACCGTCTTTTTGATGAACATCAGCTCAAACTTTTTACACACGACTTTGTGCCACACATCAAGAAATTTCTCCAAGTCAGACAAAAATGGATGAAACCCAAATGGTGTAAAATGGGAAATACATTTTGTGAGATCAGAAAATGATTCATTCTTACAGAAAAAAAGACGACGCAACATAGCAAATGTAAGTTTTATAAATTGATCCATGATGGTCATTTTAACTTCCTGTAACTATGCTAGCAGCTGCTATATTCAAACTAAGTTTAGCAATGAGGTAGGCAGGCAGGTAAGCTATAAGGTGTTATTTATCTTATTTTTTATTGTTTACCAGCGTTAGCAGCGCTACCACCTTAATGCTAATAGTAGCATGCTAGAACACACCATGTTTTTGTTTTTCTCTTAATGTTTTGCCTTATAGACCCCTTTACTGTTTGTAAACAGTTGGGGCTGCACGGGTATTTTGGCGACAGAAATGCTGCAGAGTACAATGGGGATTAAGGTTAAGGGCGTTAACTGCCAACCAACGCATTTCTTTTACCAGTTTGACGGATGCTAAATGACTCACAGGTTCGTGAGAAATCAGTGAGTGGATGGAAGACATCAACAAGTGGACAGACATTCAGTGGAGACACATTTAGTAACACAGCTTCAGATGTTGCTGGTGTTTCAGTGTAAAGTGTGACCCTCTTAACTGGTGACTCTCAGCTGAACATCACTGACACGTTCAGCTGAGAGTCACCAGTTAGCTCTAAACTCTGAAACACTGGTTGATATGTAACTGTCCAAACCTGATAGAAGTTGACTCCATGGTCTTTCATCATTTCTGACAGATGACCTCAGAATAACAGGACATTTTTATGCTGCTTACAATTTTGTTTCTAAAGGACAAGTTTTTTGAGTGTAATGAACCCTTCAGCCTTGAGAAGACTCTTGTTTTATGCATGTTTATCATGTTCCGTCTCACACAAGTACTTTGAGACACACTCAGCAGGTGTTTTCTTTGTAGTCGCTGACACAAAAGCTTTCCAGTCCACCTCATGTGTCGGGTATTGTCATGAAGCCGGTGTGGTCTGTAACCGAAACCTGCAGCGTTTGATGTGTGCATGTCGGGGAGTTGTGTTTGTCCTGCGGCATTGGTGAGGATCACACACACGATGGGGAAGTGATAGATTGAGAGTGATGCAGCAGGTGTTTAGTGTCAGGCGGAGGCGAAGTCGGTGCTGTTTGTGAGAGCAGCAACATGCAGAAAAGGTGACAGCACGTACAACATGGAACCTTGAAACCACTAATCACATCAAGATCTGAACGATTTCTGAGTCTGCATCAGGTTTTTCTTCTGGAGAGTCCAAAACTTGTGTCAGGCATCTGTATTTTTCATTCTGAGTAATATCTTGCCCTTAAAACACTTGATATGAAGGATATTAAAGTAGAAACTGCAGTTACAGTAGGTTTGGATGGCACCTGGACTCTTCTACTACAGAGCCATACTGTTGTGATATGAACAGAGTCAAAATAAAAATCTGTTTCTTATCGTTATGTATCAAAACTTTAAGTGAATACAGACCCTGAATCAAGACTTGGTCATATTTTCTGCAACCCACCGTCTTTTCACTTCCATCTTATTGCTCAAAAACTCAGAACGCCCTGAGCCTGCTCACACCCTCCCCGCTCCTGCAGTGATAGAGTCTTGTTGACATGCTGTTTGTGTGGCCACAGGTGTTTCATGTCATAGCTGCTGTCTGTTTACTTTGTCTGCTTTCCATTTCCATATCGACACAGACGAGAGCTCGGAGCTTCCCGGCGTTCCTGACCCACCTAACTGCTCCGAGGTCACAGAGGGAGGACAGGGAGAGGAATGTTGTTCCTTACAGGTGTCCTCCAGTCAACATGTAGTTCCACCTTTTGTCTTTCCTGAGTTCAGTCAAATGAGCGGCTGGTTTCAGGGAGTTCATCATCTGTCTGTCAGCAGAGTGAAGCCAAAGTCCTTCTCGTTTCTTTCTCTGTATTTAACAGAGCTGAAGAGACTTTCTGTTGAAGTTTCTAAACTAGGTTATTTGTTTGTTGGAACAATTCTTCATCATGATAAAGCTTATACTGTTTGAAAGCCTGGGTTATGTTCATGAAAGATTTGTAAAATCTTCTCTGCCAATGCCAAACTGTTTATTCTGCCATTGTTTGGGTGGTTTTTGGTGGACTGGATGATTGAAATCAGAAGAAATAAGGCATGTTAGCAATTTAACAATTTGTACTTTGTTTATATATCCAATAGTGGCCAAAATTATCAGAAACCTGACAGATCTGAAAGTGTTGACACTTTTTTTTGCTGTCAAACACTGTTAATCCAACATCATCTGCTGTTAACACAGTCTTTGGAAACTCTTGGATCTTTCCGGCATGTGAGCAGTCGTTCCAGCATCCTTGGAGTGCACCTTGTCACGCCACAGGTCATGTGTTTCAGTACGGTCAATGACATGTGTGAACCCTCATACTCAAAGCCATCCACTTGTGATCAGATCGCCTAGCACAAGCGAGTCTTGTTTTGATTATGTTGACAGAAAAAAAGGTCAGGAGGTCACCAGAATGTTTTCTCATCTGCTAAATAAGACAAAGTGAAAGACTGAAGAAGTTGTTGACGTATTTTTCCAAGACAAACCGGTGGACGGACAGATAAGCGACGATAACGACTCAGAGACATCTCCGGCTGTCTGTGGGGGAAATGAAACCTGCTTCTTGTTACTTGAACTTCTCCCCTCTGACCTCTTAAACTAGAGGTCGTGACCTCGCTGCCGAGTGAGTGTTTGGAAGTCGGTGTTTTAAATGAAAGCAGCAGAGCTCAGCTACTGCAAAGAAACATCAGGACAAAGACAAACGACGTCGCTCTGATTGTTTCTTTATTGCTGCTTTCTGAAGGAAAAAGAGGGAAAGGAGCCGCGGCTGTAGGTCAGCTGGAATGCGTTGCAGTAAATCTCATTCGCTCTCTATGTATGGTCATGCAGGGATTCATGGGAAAGCTGCAGGGAGCAAGTTTGTGCCTCATGAAGAGGTTTAGTTCCACTTTGGTGCTCCGTTGGTCCTCTATTCCTCAGAAACCCAAGTTAAAGGTCTTCTCTGCTGGATTTAAGTCATGTTTCTGCGTCTCAGGCTTCTTTAGATTCAGGGATTAAACTTTCTACACTTTCACTGAAATCAAACGGATGAATGGATCCTCCTGTAGAGTTTCACCAGAGCAGAAGAACAAGAACAGCTTTATTTTCTCAGAGGAAAAGACTCAATCTGCAGAATATTTTCCCTCAGCTCACAGGCTGATCTAATGTTTTCTAGAGGACAAGTCTTCAGGTTTATACGGATGAGTCCACAAAAACCTGACGATGCACGTTCCTGTGAGGGGCAACATCCCATCATCTTGAACCTCGACAGAGAATAATAAGACATTCACAGGACGTTCCTACGAAGCTCCAGAGGTCCAAAACCTGTATGTACCTTTCAGCATTAATGGAGCCTTCACAGATGGTCAAGTTAGCCATGCCATGGGCACTAACACACCCCCATACCATCACAGATGCTGGCTTTTACACTTTGACCTGAGAACAATCCAGATTGTTCTTTTCCTCTTTGGCCTGGAGGACACCACGTCCATGATTTCCAAAAACAGTTTGAAATGTGGACTCGTCAGACCACAGCAGACTTTTACACTTTGCGTCAGTCCATCTCAGATGAGCTCGGGTCCAGAGAAGCCGGCGGTGTTTCTAGGTGTTGTTGATATATGTCTTTGTCTTTTCATGGTAGAGTTTGAACTTGCACTTGTAGATGTAGTGATGAACTGTGTTAACTGACAATGGTTTTCTGAAGTCTTCCTGAGCCCACGTGGTAATATCCTTTACACAATGATGTTGGTTTTTAATGCAGTGCTGCCTGAGGGGTCAAAGGTCACGGGCATTCAGTGTTGGTTTTCAGCCTTGCTGCTTACGTGCAGAGATTTCTCCAGATTCTCTGAATCTTTTGATGATATTATGGACTGTAGATGATCAAATCCATCAATTCTTTGACATTGTAAGTTGAAGAACATTGTTCTTAAACTGTTGGACTATTTGCTCACGCAGTTGTTCACAAAGCGGTGAACCTCGCACCATCCTTGCTTGTGAATGACTGAGCCTTTCAGGGATGCTCCTTTTATACCCAATCATGACACTCACCTGTTTCCAATGAACCTGTTCACCTGTGGAATGTTCCATACAGGTGTTTTTGGAGCAGTCCTCAACTTTCCCAGTCTGTTGTTGACCCTGTCCCAGCTTTTTTGGAACATGTTGCAGCCATCAAATTCAAAATGAGTGAATATTTGCAAATAAATAAATTGTATCAGTTTGACCAATGAATATCTTGTCTTTGTAGTGTATTTAATTGAATATAGGCTAAACAGGATTTGCAAATCATTGTGTTCTGTTTTATGTTTTACGCATTGTCCCAACTTCATTGGACTTGGGGTTGTAAATCATCTGGCTGATTTTGGTTGAAAAAAGAACATATTGTCTTAATTGGGATGAACATTGATCCTGCTTCTCATTTTAAACGTCATCCCATCTGCTGCCTCTGCAGGACTGCAGTTTTCTGTACATTTAAACCCTTCCTGCAGGAAGATTTAACCCAATCTGATCCAAACTTTCAAAGTGATCTCCTCTTTGCTCATAAACACTTAATCTAATGCTGCTACTCTGGTCTTAACACAGTCAGATTACTGAAAACTACAGCTCTAATGAGAACTTTTCTTCCTGCGTGGAGGTCTTCATGCTGAAGATGCTGCCCCGCAGGCGACGTCTTTCCTCTGCAGATTGAGAAATGTGTAATCCTGGATTAGACGGCTATCATCCAGATCTCGGAGGGAGAACACGCCACACAGCAGGAGAGCTCATCTCCTAATTTACCGCAGACTAATACGAAACAGGACAGGTCATGGAATTTAATTTGGAGAAGAGGTTCGGGGGCACTGTGAGGGATTTTTTGGGGTTTGAAGTTTTTGGATTCATTTTGGTTGATGTGGCAGATTCGACACAAATATGTTTCATGACTTGTGTGTGCAGTTTGTGTTAGTAAACCAGAATTTGGGACACGATTGGAGGGATTTGCACCAACACTGAGGTTACATGATGAGGTCATGAGGTTTGGCTTGTTGTCTGCATTTTTTGGGGAAAATACATGAGTGAGACGCAAAGCGGGGCAGCGAGCAGCCAAGCCTCACCTCAGATTGGGAAATTCCTCACAAACTGGGTTGAAGCTTGGAACTGGCAGGTGCCTGTTTCTGTCTCCCTTCACATCTCCTGTGTTTTCAGACATTTTTTAATATAGACTCTGATTTTCCACAGTCAGTCTAATGTATTTAATATTTATGTGTTGCATATTTCTTTCCTTCCACAAGCAATAACTCTGTATAACAGCCCCCTCTGACTGAAATCCATAACTTCATACTGTTTTACTTTTTAACCTGGTCATAGTAGTTGTGACCTATCACCTCTGAAGTTTGTTGCTGCTTTTACTTATTTATTTATCTAGTATTCCAAAACAAACCACATCTTTCGCACATTCTGTTGTAGCTTTTTGTATTTTCTTCATATTGTCATTTTATATTGTACAGTGATTTTATATTTTTTATATTTTTTATATTCTATATATTTTGTTTGCTGCTGCTACAAAATAATTTCGCAGCCTGGGACAAAATTTAGTTCTTATCTTATCTTATCTTATCTTATCTTATCTTATCTTATCTTATCTTATCTTATCTTATCTTATCTTTTGCTGATCGGATAAACCTGCAGATTCACGTTGCTGCCGATTCTACTGCACAGAGACGTTAGCTAGCTGCACTGTATAACTAACCTGAGTAAAGGGCTTCAGTCACCCAGGGACCCAAACTTAGCAGGAAGACTCCCCCGTAAGATGCCAAAAAGAGTGAACAAAGTATTTAACATGAAACATTTGTCTAAATACAAGAAATAAACAAGTACCTTTTTCTTTCCAAAATGGCAGATTTTTTTAAGCAATTCAGACGCTATTTTTGTAATTCAATATCAATAAATGAGACATTTTTTCTCTTCTCTTGTCAGGTGAATATGGCTCATATTTTGTATAAGACATTTTGAACTGAAAAAAAGACAAATATTTGCTTTAATTTCATTTTTTTTTAACTGTAACCACAAGGTGTCTGTTGATGCTCTTGGTTTTAGCTACGATTAGCTTGTTAGCTATCCAACCCATGAGCCTTAATTTCTGGGGTTTTCCCTTTTTCTATTCCTCCATTCACAGTTATATTAAACAGAGATAACCATCCTTGATTCCATCCAGTTTACCTTCAGAGTTCTTGTCTGGCTTAAAGTCCTCATCTTTAATGGTTTATTGGTGAAACCTCAGGCGTTTGCTGTCGTAGTGAAGTGTAACAACACGTTTTTACCCTTGAGCTAATTCCATCGATGGATGGATTCCCAACATTTTTCTGACTGCGTGTAAACGCACACCTCATCTCGTCACTTTGTTTCCTCTTTGAGTCACATGACCTCTGCTCTCCGTCTTCCAGTCGGGCCCTCTGCGCTCTGTTATGGTAATGAGGTGTCGCTCTCTTACGACTCCTCGGGGCGTCGACTTGACTTCATTAACGTGACAGATGCTGCACAGACGCTCGGGTTAATGATGTCACCTCCTGACATCACGGCGGAGGAAATCATTACATACATGACTGAGAAGGAGATAGACGGCGAGGGTTGAGGATAAATAAATCTTTTGAGCTAATTATTCCCTCGACTGTTTCTGTTTGATCCTTTGAGCCAAAACATACAAACATGGACAGAAATCTGACCCGGGGTTAAACATACTTCCCATGAACTACAATCCTGCACTGCTTTTTCAGTGTTCCTACAATCTCTGTACATTTTTACTTTTTTCATTTACAGACTTAAAAACACTTTTGTTTCCTGTGTTATTAACCAATCATGTATCAGCTGGCTTTGGTGAATGCAGGAAAATCCCATTAGAAACCGTTTACAGTAAAGGCATCCTAACGTCCTCTCAGGTTGATTTATCTTTCTCTATGAACAGATATCTGCATGCAAGAGCAGCTAACGGTCTGCTCGAGATAAAACATTTACATAAGAGATAACGTATGATTAGCAGGTAGTTATTGGATGTAGGACCCTGACAGGGTGTGAAAAACGTCTTGTCTATCCTGTGGGGTATTCTATTTTGCATATCTACCCACTTATCATACATCATACTGTTTTAAACCTGGATAATATCTTACGATACAAACATGTTGGCACGAAAACAGACATTAAAAGATTATTTAATTAATTTAAAGTGATTTATGTGTGCAGGTTTTAAGAATTAGTCCCAGTGATTCCACAGCATTGGTTTCTCGTCTGCCTGTTGGGATCAAGTTGACTCTAAACTGTCCACATTTAAGTGTCCCAACTTTGAGCCCTGCTGCCATCATCATCACCGCTCATGGGTTAGTCACGACCTTAACTTTCTCTCACCTGCTCTAGCACTGCTGGACAGGATCCAGTAAGAAAATATCCACGTTGTTTAGCCTGTTAAATTAGCATGCTAACAAAAACTAACATTTCAGCCACATTTTTTGTACCAATATGATGCTAATGGAAGCCAACAGTTTTAGCTTACCTTACTGTCTGTGGCGTCAGCAAGCAGAAGCTAAACTCTGAGCTCTTTACCGCAGATTGTTTTGACATGATGTCATCAGTTTGTCTCTAACGTTGCACATGTTGGTGAAAGTTAAAAACAGTTGTCGGGGGGGGGGGGGTTGACCAATCAAAAACAAGAATCTTACACCCCCAGAAGATCAGTGAGAAAAATAGGTCATAAACTAACACAAATCTGTTTGATTCTGTTTCATTCAACAAATGAATATTTTGGAAATTACTTTCTTCTCCTCTTTAGTTTTCCTCTTGACTTTGGACTTCTTACTAATCTGCATCGTGATTTATAACTCAGTCATTGGAAGTAAATCAAGAAAATCGGATCTTTTTGAGTTCACAGAGTTGAGCCCCTGTGAAACTTACAGTGAAGCTGAGACTGAGTAGAAACAGAAGGACAGGAGCTCCTCGATGGATCATAATGAACCAAGAAACGTGGCTTCTGGTGATTTATGGTGGTGCAAATTTTATTTGAACACATGGTTGATTTTCAAGTGAATTGGATACTAGACAATGAAGCACATGTTAGAGGAAGTCTTGGCTTGAAACTGGTGATATGGTGGCTGGCAAAACCACTACCAGCACACCGTGTCTCATAAATGTGATTGTTCCCTAAGGGTGTAGGAATAAAGGAAAAGTTGGCAACAGAGGTCAGAGGTTGAAAAACCGAACTAAGAACGAAGTATAAAGATATTAAACCAAAGGGGGAAAGCAGCCAGGAATCTTTTTTCAAAGGTGTTGAGATTTAAAACCACAGAGGAGGTTAAAAGAAGAGAAATCTCAACCTGACGGACAGAATGCTTTTTAAAGTTGTAAGTGAGTCACTGAAGCTTTGTGTTGTTTCAGACGAACTCTGAGCCTGTGGCGTTTTACAGGAGCTGGTTATCTGAAAGAATGTGTTTGTATTTGTGGTTTAGTTTGGCAGCTGTTCAGTGAAACCTTTGGCGGTGACTCCATGTCCCGTATGAAATCAGAATAACAAAATCAAAGCGGTAATAACTCAACAGCTTAACCATAAAACCCTTTAAAGTCTGACTAATGAACCTGTCAGCTCAGGAACTTAACAGGACATTAGAGCCTCTGTGTTTATTCTATAAAACTTTTACAATCTGAACCATGGAGCTCAAATAAAGCTTTTATTCCAATACAACAGTTCTTTAATCAATTATTACCTTTAACAGAGACAGTTGTTGATACTATGAAGAGATTATTTAAAAAAAATCCTGAACTAGAGCTCTGTATGACTGGATAATTGGAGTTTAAAGTTGTACAATCAGACTGTAAAGGAGAATACCATGTTTTTTAAGGTGTTCGCACTAAAGACTTTAATAAAACGTTAAATATGAAAGCTAATGTGTTGTTTTTGCTTTAAAATTTGTTAAATAGTCTTTCTTCTCTATCTTTGCAGTTGATGGATACGCGTACAGGAACCAACGCAAGTTCTCAGAAGACATCGACTGGTCGTACGCAGGTGAGTCACACATGAGCTAGCTAGCTTTGTTCACAGATAGCATTCTATGGATGACTGTTTGGCTTTTTACACATGTTTTAGAACAGATTTCTTCCTGTAAGTGTGGTGAACAATCCGCTCAGACTGAGCTTCTGGTTTTTAAGTTTTTGCTTCTGAAGCAATGGAAATGTACAATAACACAAGCATTGATGGCCCTAAATTTGCTTTTTACCACCAAAGATTATACAAAACATGAAAAAAGTCCGTTACGTCTCCCATTGGTACGCGGAGAGGGGTGTTAAAGCTAAATTATAATTGAAAAATCTGTTTTAGCTCAATGTTTGTCAACCTAGATTGATCTTGCCTGTTGGTCGACTCAGCTTTACCCCTGAATATGAAATTCTGTGTCATCTTTTAGCCTTAATATCTTTAACTATGACAGATCTTGACCAATTTTGTGTCCACTGTGTTTAAAAAAATCCGGTCATTTGATGTGACGTTTAACGGCTCTTCTATTGTGAACTGAAATCAGTTTTTGTCTGTTTTTTGTTTGCCAATCCACCGCCTTGTTTTTCTCTCCTTATTTTCAAATTCCCCCAAAATACAAGTTTATTGGTTGGATAAATAGTTGTCATGGTGGAAGCATTGGATGGGACTTTGAGTCTACAATCGTCGCCAATTAACTCAGAGGAAGAAACTATGTCCGTTACCTTGATGAATCAATACTGCAAATGAAGGTGACGAATATGCAAATGAGCTGAATGTGATACCACAAAGATGAGAACGTTTGCTGTAACTGACTTTTAAAGCAATTGAATAGAACTAACAGTGAAAAAGTTAGTCAACATTTCAGAAAATGAGATATTTAGCTGGCTGTCTCAGTCTTTGAGGTTTAAGACGGAGTAACTATGATAAAGAATCATGCTGTATTTGATGAGGTATTCAGACCACACCCAGTTTTTTGTTTGTTTGTTTGTTGTTTTCTTTTGTTGCTGTGTTTTTTGTTACAGCCTATGAATGTTACAAATCTGCTGTGAAAACTTTTTTAAATAGGTGCTTAAACATGCTTTCTTTTGCTTTTGGAGCCACCCTCTTGTGGACACTTGAGGAACTACATTGTTTTTGCCCATACATACTGGCCTTTTCTCAAAACATTAGATGTAACTGTAAAGTTGGGGCCAGACTCTACTATAGATTGTAAAAAAAAAAGGATGTCATCTCGTACGGCTTGAACGGAGGTCGCCACAAAAACTGCTCCCCCTGGTGTCTGGCTGCAGTATAGGTCAAACTCTGCCTCTCTGTTCATTTCAGATGGGCTGTGGTCAAACTTTAAAAATTAATACACCTCATAGAAATGTTTCTCACATCAGTATTCTGTGGTGATATTTGGATATTATTGGGCTGAATTCTGTTCAAGTCCTCTTTTTTCTAAAGTTTCTTTTCATGAGTTATTACACATTAAAAACGGGGTTTTACGTCTCATTTAATGATGATTGACAGCTGCCGTTCTTGTGAAGTTTTTTCAGGATTAGTAAAAACATCAGGAAGGAGCGTTAAGAAGGGATTAGACTTTTGAAAGAACAAAAAAAAGACTTCTATTTGTCGTCAGATTCTCTGCCACGCAGACTCTGGCTGCACAATGGCGGCGCCCATGACAATGGTTTTTGGCTGCAAAACTGCACAATGGTAAAAGGCGGAGCCACGCTGTCCATTCTATACACTGATGATGGCGCTACTATAAGATTGTCAGTGGGTTCCTAGTTGCACAAGAGCAGATTACGTAACAATGACAGATGATGTGGAAAAGCTGTGTCACGGCAGAGACTATTAAATGTTAGCCGTGAAGTTCACCTGCGTGTTTTCAGGACTGTAACAACATCCTGTCCGTCAGCAGGACCAGGGAGACATAATGACTCTGTGTTTATTCAAACTCTGTCCTGAGCGACACTTTGTTTACTTAGTTGTAACACCGATGATTAGCCGGAGTTAGGAGGAAGAAAAGGTTGCTGTGGGGCAAAGAGAAGAATGCTGATTCGTGCTATGCACATTATGATTATTTTACACGTGAGCACCTGAGAAGTTACAGACACAGTCGGCACAAGCAGGTTGTAAAAAAAATCTGGAATTTCCTTCCTGAGATTTGTACCACACTGCAGGATTATCAGTAACAAAAGGCTCTGCGGTTGTGATCATTTTAAGTTTCGATGAGGGAAAGGATGGGTGGATAGAGCATGTCGGAGGAGGAGGAAGAACGTTTACTGACGACGACTGATCATGTGTCAACATCTCCTCTTCATTCATAAGAACATATCCAAACACAACATTAGAAAAAAATGTGTTTTTATATCTTTAAGCAGCCTTTCTCACACATTGCTCCTCTGATTTCCCTTCTCTCTCCTCGATCCTCTCTCCTCTAACTAGAAATAAGAGATTCAGCACATGTTCAGTGTTTCTGCTTAGTCTCTAACCACTGACACCCTCTTCAGCTTCAAACAAGTCCAGATTATTGGGATTTTTGCTCCCAAAATCAAACTAGGGACCAAAAACAAATGAGTGATATCACATAAGCTACGTCTTCTTTATATTTGATCACATATTCAGATCATTTTTTGCATTTTAAAGAGTTTTACTCTTCTTTTGTATGATTTGTGGACAGTGTTAAGCTCACAGCATCTTGTTACTGGTTACAACATGATCAGGGAGGCAAAGTTAAAGGCATTAGTTGAAAAGCGAAGCCATGAAGAATAAATGAAAAGCTTTTAATATTTAAAATGCAGTAAATTAAATACACAAGAGACACTTAAGATAACTCTTAATATTCTTACAGTCTTTTATTTGGGATAAATCATTAGACAAGGTATCACTTTCGAAAAAGGAAACTTAAGTTCTCAGCTCAGCTCAGTGTTTGTGTGTGTTCAGCGTGTGTGTGTGTGTGTGTGTGTGTGGGAGCTTCATTGACATGCTAATACCCCTCCTGACCCAGAAGTCCGTCTGACCTGGTTGGGCCTTTTTGTTGCTCTAGCAGAGGAAGCGCCAGCAGCCAATCAGAGCCAGGACATGGAGTCATGTGACCGCCGACACAACGTCCAACAAACACAACACCAGCTGGCAGAAACAACACTACAACACGTAATTAGCCCCAAAGGAGAAATAGCTGAACACAGCTGTGAGATTACTGTGACAGGTCATTGTAGGGAACACCTGGAGGCTGAGACGTCGTTTTTTATGAGGTGAAAAAAACTGAATGTAAAGATTACGAAGTGTTTTAAAACCTCTGAAGCATAAAAAAAATCAGATTTCTGTGAGTGAAATCAGTTGTTTAGTCACATTAAGTCATCTGAGAGACACTTTCTGACAGTGGTGTACGTTTTTTTTATACTGTCATTAAAAACTGGTAATACGAGCAGATTTAGAGATGATTACTGGTTCTGAAAATGTTTTCCAAGCTGTCACAAAAGCAGCTCCTGTTGTCTCTAGGATACAATGATTGTTGTACCAACCTACAGTCTAGACGTACTGTCCTCTTTTGATCTAATATGTTATAAGATGTTATTAAGTACACCTGTTCAACTGATTGTTACGGCAAATATCTAATCAGCCAATCACATGGCAGCAGCTTAATGCATTCAGTTCTGTAGACATGGTCAAGACGAGCTGCCGAAGCTGTCACTGAGCATCAGAATGAAAAAGAAAGGTGATTCAAAAGACTCTGAACTTGGTATGGTTGTTGGTCTGAATATTTTACAAACTGCTGATCTCCTGGGATTTTAACCCACAACCATCTCTAGGGTTTACAGAGAACGGTCTGAAAAAGAAAACTCAAAGAACGCACAACACATCCAACCTTGAAGCAGATGGGTTTCACATCTGGTGACCCTCAAAACTGAGGCTACAATTTATATGAGCTCACCAAAACTGGACCCTAGAAGACTAAAAACTGTTGCCTGGTCTGATGAGTCTGGATTTCTAGTCCACATTCATATGGTCGGCTCAGAATTTGGAGTAAACAACATGAAAGCTCGGATCCATCCTGCCTTGAATCAATGTTTTCAGTCTGCTGCTGGTGTAATGGTGTGGGGGAGATTTTCTTGGCTCACTTTGGGCCCCTTAGAACCAGTTTAGCCTGGCTTTGAACTTGATTTTTGTCCCAGGCAGTTTGTTCCAAACAGAAACAATATTTCAACATTTTTGTTTTGTGGGTTCCGACCCCAAAATTTACGTTCTTGAACCAGTTAGAACCAAAAAATTTGTTCCTGAACCCAACAAACACTACAATTCACCAGGCCTGTGCATTATAAGCTGCATCACTTCCTGGTTGTGATGTTATGCATAATCAGTGGTGTAGTCGAGGTTATACGCCGGTATACGGAGTATATCCACTTATTTTTCAGTCAGCATTGCGTATACCCACTTCTAACCCCCCTGATGCGCACCATTCAGTAATATCTAACTGCCAGATTGCCCTTTTTTCCCTCAAGGTTGGTGAAGGCATGACCCACCCTCCTCTGCCTCTAATTGGCTGGAACTCGCTGCCTTCACTGATTAAATTGGTTGGAAGTGAATGCTTTTGGGCGTCATGACCAACATGACAGACATTTGAAGAGCTAAAAAAATATACCGGTGTGAACTGGTTACCATTGTTTTTAAAAATCAAAAGTTTCTGGTTTTTGTTTTTAATCCAAACCGATTCAAATGTAGTTGAGCCTGGTTTAAAGTCCACAGCCTACCTGAGTCTTGTTGTTGACCATGTCCATCCCTTTATAAGCACAGTGGAACCATCTTCTGATGGAGACTTCCAACAGGATATCGCTCCATGTTACAAATCATCTCGAACTGGTTGGACTCCAACAGCCTCCTCAGTCCCCAAATCTCAGTCCAGTGGAGCTCCTTTGAGATGTGGTAGAACAGGAGATTCTCATCATAGATGTTCAGACAACAAATCTGCAGTCACTGTGTGATGCTATCATGTCGATGTGGAGCAAAATCACAGGGGACACTTAAAAACTTTTCTCGTGGGGTTTAATTTGAAGGGTCTGGGTCGCTTTGAGTTTGTGTCAGTATTTGGGTCTATTGATGCATCTTATGTGGACTGCAAATGAATTCGAAAGACATTTGGGTCAAAAGTTTTGTCCGACCTTCTAACTGTTTTTTTTTTCTTTTTAATATGTAAGAGGTGGAAGAAAAATAAGCTAAGTTTTATGACTTTTTAATGTAATTTTCAAACTTGATAGTCGTTGGTGCGTGTGTGGATCATTGCAGCTTCTGTAGTTTTACTGTAGGAGCTCTGCTGCTGTGATTGATCAGACATCTAAGTGCAGCTTTCAGTCTGTGTTTCGTCTCTTTAATATCACTCTGTCAGTCTCAGTCCCCCGAGTGGAGACACTAACTCTGAGCAGATGTTAGCACACCTAAATGTAATCATCTAACACACTCACAGTCACAGCGGGAGAACACAGAGCGTTTCTGGTCACTGCTCAGATTATTTCCACAATTAAAGCCACATAAAAAGCTCTGAAGCTGTAGATCAGAGTGACATGAATATGAGCTGCTGGATTAAATCTGAATGCCTTCCTGTGTGAAGGATAACTTGTTGTCCTTGGTGTAACACTTCTCATTCTGTATTTCTGTGATCCATCATGTCTGCCTGCGCTTATGTTTGAGGAAACCTGACGCTGAACTCTTTGTTGTTCGCCAAACGCTGCAGGCTGTTTGAGAGAAGTCTCCCTGAACCGTGAGCAGTTTTGGACTTTAACCTCCTGAGAGCTGTAAGAGTGAAAAATGTGAGCAGGTATTACTGTTAAAGGCAGAGTGGAGCCGAACAGCTGGAGGCTATTAGCTTATTAGCCTGTTAGCTCGCAGCTGTAAGCCGTCGTTGTGTAATTGAGTCGAGAGACGAGTCTGCACTTTGTCCGTTTGTTCAGCTAATGGAAGGAAAATGTTATCAACAGCTGCCCTGTGTAATGTTTGTTATGCTCATATCAAAGTACATTAAAAGCAGTGAGTTAAGGAACAAGTGATCTGATTGGACAACATAGCTGATAAAGAAGTTTTTTTATCAGCTTTACGATTGTTTCATTTGGCTCAGTTGTAAGAAATGATTTTTTTATTGAACTTTTACTAGTTTGAATTGTCTATTTTTGGTGTTCCATTGGTTTTTAAACCTTTTTTTTTCTTGTATCACCATTTTTTTGTATTATTTCCACAAGGTGCTGATCTTTCAGTCGTATCTCCCTTTTCCCCTGAAGTACTTTGGGCTGTATGTATTCCTGTATCAAAGAGGCTGTGTAAACTAAATCGAGTTGAGTTGATAAAATTCGCTCAAAAAGCTCAAAGAATGAAATACTGACCAGGAAATCTCCACATTTCAGCCTGGATGTTTTACATTAACTCACCTCGAACGCCCCTTCCCCCTTGGCTGTATTACGCACCTGGTCGGCTGTCAAAGCAGCGGACAGTTGTCACATAATTGTAGGAAACATTCTCAGGTTGGTTCATGCTGTCGAGAAGAATAAAATACATAATTACTCCCTATTTAACTTGAACAGCTCTGGACCTGTCGGGGTTGTGGGAATTTTGAAAATAAGGTCAAAGGTTGGATAAGCTGCAGAAGGAACCAGGAACTAAAACATCAGATTTACCAAATTTGGCAGCAAGTTTGAAAGGGATTAAATCAGCATGCCTTTGTTTTTATATTTGAACACACTCCTTTTAACAACAGATGCTTTAATTTATCTATAAGTAACTGCAGTTGTTCATGTTTATGTGGAAAAAGTCCAAAAAATGTCATTTTGGTCATGTGGTCGTATGTGCCTAAAAATTTTTTGGGAATAAAAATACGTTTTTTCAATAATTAGCTTTTTTTGTAGCAACTGTTTTCTCAACATTTGTCCTCTAGGTTTGATTTTTTTTGTTTTGCATCAGTATTATTTGGGAGCTTGCTGTTAGCTGATATCACTGACTAGTTGGCGGAGTACAGGTGGAATCTAATGACTTGTTTCTGTGTGTTGTCCAGGAACATTAAACCAAGACAACTGGGCCAAGAAGTTTCCGTCCTGCAGCAACGCCAAGCAGTCGCCCATCAACATCGAGGAGAACCTGGCTCAGGTGAAGCTTCAGTACCAGAAACTGAAGTTTGACGGCTGGGAGAGCCTGACAGGAGACAGGACGACCATCAAAAATGACGGCAAGACGGGTGAGTCCAGAGTGATGTTGGTGGCGAGAGACCGCAATGCGCCTCGAATCAAAAATGTCAAACAGATAGAAAAAAAGAGTTTAGACTTCAGAGTTCAGACCTTGTGCAACAGAAACAGACGTATTATGACATTTTTCATGGTGAGACTCCCAATGAAGATGGTGCACCAGTATGGCCTTGCAGTTAAGTTAAGGTCATGTCCCATGAGGTAAGCCCTCAAGCAAGTGGTCTGGGTTCAAATCCAACCTGCAGCCTCTGTCCCAAAGGTCATTACCCACACTCATGCTGTTTCCTGTTCTATCCATGGTCCTGTCTTCTATAAAGAAAGACAAAAAAGAAAGGAAGTCAGTGAACTCTTTGTCAATTTTTTCCGAAAGCTTCAAGTTCAAAAGTTGTTACATGACGTAAGTACGTCAACAAAAATGGTGGAGCCCATGGAATCTGGTTGTCTTCCAGACATGACTTTTCTGTACGACTTTCCAACACGAATCCATGAGTTCATGAGTTCAAATCGAGGCCAGAAACTTTGTTGTTCCATGTTATATTTTGAAACGTCAGCTGCCGCTCCCACATAGTCTTTAGAAAAGGTTTTAATTGAAAAATAAGCTGTTTTTGAACAAGGTTTTCTGAAAATACAGATGCTTGTTTTTCCTTGGATTTTAGTTGATGCTTTTTGACACAATATAGTTTGAAATTCCATATAAATTTTCAATATTTCAAGTCATGTCGTAGAAGCTTTAAGCTTTTTTCTTTTCTTTTTTTTAACAATAAAAGCTGGTGCGTATCAGTGAAAAACCAGCTATCCAGGACTTCTACCATTCTTTCACCATTTCTGACCCAGTTCCCTCCCACCTGTTGTCTGTCCTCGCCCTCCACCCTTAGTGCCACCTGTCTGTTTCCCGCATGTCACTTCCTCCCTGATTGAAACTGAGCGATAAGTCTTTTCTCATGCAGCGGTGTCCTATTTTACAGGATACAGTTACCAGTTTCTCATTTGACAGGTTGGAGGGCCTTTATATATTTCCTCTCTCTAAGTGGAGTGAAACACAATAACCTACAGTGTGCATTCAAGCTAATTGTTAAGTGAAATTGTAGACAAGAGGGATCCCGCCTCGCCTTTCAAACCCAGCTCCAAACAGTCGAGTCCAGGGCTTCTTAGCAACAGGACTCTCAGCGAAATAAGAAGCACTCTGTTGTGGTTGTTGTTCGTTCGCCAGCTGCACCAAAGGCTTTCATTAATGGAGATGTTTGGTGGACAATCTGAGCACGATTCAGGCCAACAGCACTTAAACCTGTTTTTATCAGCCCACCAATGGACCCAGTGTAGGTTCAAGGCACAGACCTCCATCAGCACACACTCTTTGAAAGCTCCAGGTCCACTAGGAGAGTACTCATCCTCCAATGAGAGGAAGAGAGGGGATGATTGGATGGAGCGTCTGTATCGATTCACACCTTGACACAAGCAAACAAACTTTTCAACAGGATCGAATAAGCGAGGGTTTGATTCAATGTTTGCCTTTCCTCAGGGGGGAAATTAGATTTTAGACAACGATCAAAAACGCAACAGAGCGTGAGCTTTACAAAGACCTCAAAAGACAAAAAAGACACGACTGAGGCCAGACTGAACAAAAACCTACCAACACTAAACAAAACCCCTGAAGTGTTCAGAGCTTAAGTCGATGATGTTTTAGAAAGAAGGAGATCTGTCATCACCTTTAGTGGAAAAAATGTTCATTCTGTACAAAACCATGAGCCCACTGATGTGAGTTGTTAGGTGCAGAGTAGAGCACAGAAGATGAAAGAGGCGTCTGAAGCTCCACCTTCACGACCATCAAAGAGGGTTTCAGTCCTCGATGGGACTTTATTGTCATTTCAAACAAAGACGCATATAAAGAAGATCCCGTGTTGATTTAATCATTGTTTGAGGGTCCATTAAAGGTGTTAGAGGAGTACTGGGTAATGTAAAGGCTGCCTTCTTTTGATCTTTAGATTTGTAATCCATCATTTCAATGATGTTTGGTTTTGCTGTGCTTAAGTCTCTGAAGCTCTTAGAGCAGTATGTAAATCCGATGGGTGAAGCTGTTTGCAGACGATACCATAATTTATCATCCCAAAGGAAAAAATATAAGAAGGGACTGCAAAACAATAAACTTTCTGCATTCTGAC
The DNA here is from genome assembly GCA_030710495.1 of Labroides dimidiatus. Taxonomy (NCBI): domain Eukaryota; kingdom Metazoa; phylum Chordata; class Actinopteri; order Labriformes; family Labridae; genus Labroides; species Labroides dimidiatus. The sequence goes on along the minus strand of CM061147.1, from coordinate 30,453,569 downwards.
ATTGCATGTTTGAAGTTCTATTATGTTGGATTTCAAAACAGTTTTTTCTTACTTTACTTTTTTTTTCTTTTTTAAGAAACAGACTGCTCAAACAAAGAAACTTTTTGGAGGGCATGTAAAAAATGTTCATTCTGTGTCAACACTGTGTGCAGTTATTCCAAGAGAGTTATGCTCAGTCATCAGCATCCAGTGATTCTTGTGACAGTATTTGCATTGTTGAAGTTATGACTGGTCACAGCTGTAGGCTGTGTTATATATGGATGTCGTCTCTGTGATGTCACCCATCTGTTTCTGGTACAGAGTTTTGAAACCCATTATTGATTGAGGCCATATTGGAAATTCTGAACTCAGCCTAGCTTAAAGTTTGGTTGAAGCAAAAAGGCCTTTAGCCACATTAGCCACATTAGCCACTTTAGCCGCTTTAGCCTGTTCTTAAAGTCTGACATGTCCTTATATGGGCAAAACCTGTAAGTTAAATAACTACCAACAGAATAGGTTCTAAAAACAAATTAACCCAGAACATTTATCCATCCATTCTTCTTTTACCGCTTATCCTGTTCAAGGTCAGGGGTGGCTGGAGCCTGTTTCAGCTGCCTTAGGGTGAGAGTAAAACTGCTTTTTGAATTGGGCTGATAACATGTTAGACCTGGGTTTGTCGCTTGGTCCCAACACGCTGACCTGAGGTTGTCCCTTAATATTACCTGACCTGCCAAAGTTTTGTCACATTTAGCAGCGTTGTAGTTCATGTTATTCTGGTTCTGTGGTGATTCACACTTTCTAAAATATTGCTCTGCTTTTTGCTTTTCTGTAATAAAGTTAACCGCTGACATCAGTCTGGTTAGCTGCACCTGTATGCTTAGCTCAAAGGTGGCCACTCAAACTCAAAGTGCATTTTTTTTTGTCAGCTGAGCCATCTTAAGTGATATGTCTTTTAAAAGAGCAGTTTGTCTTCAGCCGAGGTTTAACTACAGTGTGCCAAAAGGGACACACTTCAGCGTAATCAACTTTGACAGCAAGTTGCGATGAATGTATTAATGCTAATGGTCCTGAAATCACGTCATACATTTGTTTACTCATGTCTGTTTCTTGCTTGCAGTGGCGGTTGATGTGGATGGAGAGTTCTACGTCAGTGGAGGGGGACTGAGGTCGAAGTTCAAAGTGGGGCGAATCACCTTCCACTGGGGGCGCTGTAACGCCTCTTCAGAGGGCTCCGAGCACAGTTTGGATGGAGTCAAATACCCTCTAGAGGTGGGAACGCCTGATGACGAAATGAGACACAAAAACATAGTTTGGCTGTTTCAAACTGGAGCACTAGTAGAATATATGAGATTCTTATCTTAATAAACATATTTGCGTTTGTCCCACAGATGCAGATCTACTGCTATGAGGCGCATCGCTTCGACTCATTGGATGAAACCATTAAGGCTGGAGGCAGAATCACAGCGCTCGCCGTGCTCTTTGAGGTGAGCGCGGAGTACACGATCAGAGATCAGATCAGACCTGATAACACAGTGATCAGCTTTCAGGTCTGTCAGTCTGTAACATAGAGCGGGGCATTAAAATGCAAACCACATTCATTAGAGGAATTAAATAACCGGAGAGGGAGTACGTGGTGTTCATTTCCCAGCATGCCTGATTCAAGAAGCTTCTTAGAAATCAGTTTGGCAGGTTTTTAATGGCTGTAAGATAAAAACAGATGGACTGAAGCAAAGAATCAAAGTCTGAGAGCAGCATATCACAGTGATACCTCAGTGAGTCCACCATGTTTGAACAGTCAGACTCATGTTTTGGCTTCGGATCACTGCAGAACTCTTGTCTGTGTTTCATGTTCAGTGCCAGGGTCGTACCGGAGCGTCATGCATACTTGGTGCTTCGCTTTGTGCAGTCGTTTCGCCTGGGGCCTGTTTGGCGTGTTCGAACCGATGGGGGCCATGTTGGAACAAAACCCAGAGAGGCGTCTGATGTGAAGCTGCAGGCTCTGTGTGTTTTTGGGTGGAGAGCAGGGTGGGAAACTAACAACTAAAACACAAAAAGAGTGTGAATTTAGTTCCTGTGGTTTAGCAGACATTAATTTAGACTTTTAGCCATCGTAAAGGTCGTGTTGAGGGGAGTCTGGTGGGTTTGTAGGTGACAGTGGCACCTGAAAATCTAGATTTTGTATTTTTTGGTCAGTGCTGTTCATCACGTTTATGTGAACAGACTTTAGGAGGCACAGAGAGCTCTGGTGGATCTCTCTCTTCATCTCCTGTCAGACTGGTTTAGTTGCTGAACGCCCACTTTGGTGATCTGCACCTGACATCTAAAAGTCTGCTCCCATGAAAGTTTACTTGCAGAAAATCATTACGCTTTCAGAGCCAAAATCCAGGAGAGCACATGACTCCTCAACATTTCTGTTTTACGACCAGGCAAATAAAAACCAACAATACCTTCAGTTCCTCCACTGCAGCGATGACTGATGACTGATGACTGATGACTGAATCAGATGATAGAAAGAGATGTTAGAGCAGTTAATTAAACAAGGACTGTGGAAACTAGTGCTTCTGATGTGCATAATTGTGTTCAAATTGTTACAAAAATAGACATTTATAGTATTGATTAGAGCTCCCATGTCCACCATTAATATAAGACCAAAGGTAAGGTTAACAGTCCTTATGTCGGCAGTGTTACTAATCAAAGTTCTTTTATTTAATTTAGTCGTGTTTTGCTTCTTTGTCTTGAATCATATTTTGGTTATTATAAGATTTTGAGTACATGGACAGTATATAACCTGAGTATATCAATGTTCTCATTTCATGTATTGGCCGATATATTGGTTATCGACCAAAATATCCGATAACGACCAAAATATCAAATATCAGCCCATATTTTGGTTGGATACTGGCTGATATATTAGACGTTGTTTTTTTTAGCCCCAAATCTCAGCATCGGCCCCAAAATCCCATATCGGTTGGGCTATAGTAATGATGGTTTGGATTTTTGGACTTTGGATGTTTTGTTTTTTGCATTTTGTTTTGTTTCATTTTATTTTTATTTTGTTTTGTTTTACTTTTGTTTTGTTTTGTTTTATTAATTTCTTTTTGTTTAATTTTGTTTAGTTTTTTTTTTGTTTTGTTTTGTTTTATTAATTTAATTTTGTTTTGGTTTGATTTTTTTTGGTTTGTTTTGTTTTGTTTAATTTTGTTTTTGTTTTTGTTTTTTTTTTGTTTTGTTTTATTAATTCATTTTGTTTTGTTTTATTTGTTTCGTTTTGGTTTGTTTTAGTTTTGTCTTGTTTGTAATTCGTCTGTTTTAGTATCTGGAACATTTCTTAAGATTTTTCACTAAAAAGACGTCAATAATGATTTGAGCACCAAAGCTGTAAATGTAGCTGCAACAACAATGTCACTCATATCCGCCCATTTTCTCACACTTTAAACTTGTTTTAAGCAAGCGGCAACCTCCGGTCTGAAAATATGAGGCAATGCGGAAGTGCTAAAGTCTGCTGTTCCTCGAGTGTCCGCTTGAGGCTGGCTCCGGTAGTACCGGAAGACAGTACACACCAAGCCAAAAAAAGCCGTTTTCATGGCCAAAATAAGCACATTTACAGCCTGGTACAAAGAATGTCTCCCGTCTGATTCGCTAATTTCACTAACAGCACGCACTGTACGGGGGGGAATTTTTTTCTTATTCGGCAGTGTCCACAATATCAAGCTCGCCAGTTCGTCCAATCAGAGGCACAGCTCAGATCACGTGACTGTGGAGCGTCCTATGGTTGTTACTGTGGAGACACACAGCACGCCTCATTTCCAATATGGCCGCGCCGACCGTTTGTCTTCAAAAGTCCCTTTCAGGAACAGATGGGTGACGTCGCGGAGACTACGTCCATTAATTATACAGTCTATGGTTTTAAGAGATCATACACTCTTTGAGGAACTTAAGCCAGCTTGACACCTCTGCACCCAATCCACTGTAGCGTTGTAACGTACATTGTAGGGACGCGGAGATCTGTACCCTTGCAAATCCAGTCTGTGGCTCCTTTTCTGCATGTCACTCTTCACTCTCACCCTGTTTGCTGCTGACCTGGCCTCTCTGAATAAAGGCGTAAAAGCCTGAAAGAAAAGGTTATTAAAAAAGGTTAAAAAAAAAAAGGTACTTAATGTATTTAAATAGTGCAGACAGCAAGCCCTGTGATAGTTTGGGTCTTCTCTTCCACTCATTCAACGTCTCCTTCAGTCTCCACGTCTTTCTGTACACAAACAGGTGAATAACAAACCAGAAAATGGAGGTTTGACCAGCTTAGAAATCTTACCACTAACGCCAACAATCAAGTTATGTTGTGCTCACGGTGACGTCAGCAGAGCGCAGAAGCTCTTCTTGTAAAATTATGAGGGTGCTCTTCCAGTCTATGAAACCTTTAAAAAGTGCCCTCAGGTGCTTGAATGGGAAACACATGCCCCGTGGAGGCCTTTGTGGTGAACTTAATGTATAAAAAGTACCCTCTGGAAGCCCTCAGAGTATCACTATGTGATAAATCTGTTTTTGTCTTTCAGACGACCTCTGAAGACAACATGAACTACGCTCCGATCATAGACGGTATCACCACCGTGAGCAGATACGGTACGTTACTTTCTTCTTCTGTCTTTCTCTTGGTCTCTTCTTCTGTGGTGCTCATCAGTTCTTTCTGCCATCCAGGAAAGAGCGCAGAGGTTTCACCCTTTACCCCTCGAGGTCTCCTGCCAAACTCCACAGAGAAATTCTTCATCTACAACGGCTCTCTGACCACGCCGCCATGCAGCGAGACCGTGGAGTGGATCGTCTTCAAGAACACAGTGGTTGTTTCTGACGAACAGGTGAGGAGGAGAGATCTACTGTGCTCAAAGAGTGGACACACAGTCATCAATCAGCTGAGATGTAAAGTGAGCTTCAGCGTGGTCCTTTAAGAGCCAGACGTCAGCTCGGCTCAGCTTGGGGGGGGGGGGGGGGGGGGTTGTGTAAGATGAAAAGACGAGCGACACAAAACGGCAAATGTCCGTAAACAAGCTTTTAGAAAAGTTTTCAAAGAGCTGAAAGGAGGAATTATCATACCAGAGCTCAGGAAGCACGCAAATGATGGGTGAGGCAGAGAGACGACTGGCTGTCAAATCTCTCCCCCTCTGTGTGTGTGTGTCTGTGTGTGTGTGTGTGTGTGTGTGTGTGTGTGTGTGTGTGTGTGTGTGTGTGTGTGTGTGTGTGTGTGTTTCAGCCTAAATACCGTACAGACCTTTTGTGAGTCGATATCAGTTGGATGTAATGACTGCGTCTGTATGCCTGTCAATCACCAGCAGCCTGAGGGCAGTCAGTCACTCACACACACACACACACACACACAAACACACACACACGCATGGGATCACACACTAAACTTCACAGACACGTGACAGCACACCCATGATGCCTCTTGAGTCCTGATTTACCAAAGTGAATTTCTTGGTGCAAACAGGTTTGGTTTTTTGATTCGTCCTTTCAAAATAAAAGCCAAAATGTTTAAATAAGCTTTATGTAAAACTTAAAGAGGGGTTATTCTGCTTTCCATATTTCAAACATGGATATAAAATAACACTGCTGGATATTCATATTTAATGACTGCAGATTTTTAAACCTCTACATACTCATATGTTGAAGAAATCCCTCAATATGTTTGCAAATGGCTCAAAATGGTACGATCCAAAAAATAGCACAAGACACTCAGGAAATCTTTTGAAATGTTGAGGTCATCATATAAGAATCACTGAACTGGTTCATGACACATTGGAGGAGTGGGCCTCAAACACTTGCACCTCGACAAGCCTCCAGAGGGCTGGCCAATCAGAGAGAAGGGGGGTTGTCTTAAAGAGACAGCAGCTAATACAAAGTGTTTCTGACAGAGGCTGAAATAAGGGTTTTCTAGAACACCAGTGAGAGAAAAATAGAGATTTTTTTGTGCCATAAATCTACTATTAGGGAACCAGAGGGACACAACATGAACACGTTCCAGTATCCTGTTCATTACCCCGTTACTTTGTTAAGGCTTCCAGGGTTTTCCAGGTTTCTCCAAACCTCTCTAACGTGTCTCAGCTGGTTTAGCATTCCAGCTCAGGTCGAGCTGCCAGATCTTAATGCTTAAAAGTCACGACTTTAACAACCGCAAATGGCTGTAATGGACTCTCAGGGTATCACTGCTGCTGTGTTTGCTCTGAGTGACTCAGGCTGTGACTCACCTGAGCAGGTTCAGAGGAAGCCTGCGGGTAAGAGGCAATCCCTGAGTGATTCACTGCTCCTGCACGCCCATTCACTGTGTGTTATTTAAGCGGTGTAGTCCATGTTTACATTTTTTTGTGCATGTTTTTATCACATCCCTACAGAGCCCCTGGACTTGTTATCTCATGTGGACAAGACCGAACTGTTCACCCTGTGAGACTACAGGGGCTCTTTCATTCCTCGATCACAGAAGCTGTCTTCTTCTTCTGCTGTCATACAGAGGTGAACTTTGTGACGTGTTATTGTGTTCTCACAGCTGGAGATGTTCTGCGAGGTGATGACCATGCAGCAGGCCGGGTACGTGATGCTGATGGACTACCTGCAGAACAACTACAGGGAGCAGCAGCAGCAGTTCATGGGTCAGGTGTTCTCCTCCTACACGGGCACAGAGGAGGTCCTCACACCAGGTACAGCTCCTGAATAATACACACCTGTCCTGTCTGCAACAAATCTGGATATGTTTTAAGTTTCAGGATTTCTCTGACTTTGTTTGGACAGCAACCATTTCTGTGAATAAGTTAAAATCAATGATAACTGGGAAAATGTTTAATCTTTGTATGAATTCTATATTTCAAGCGTAGCAGCTCTCAAAGACTTGAGTGTTTGTCCAAACCCTGGACAACCTTTTAAAAACATTACGTGTACACCATTAGAAAGTATCAAGACCGTCCTCTGACTTCCAAGGTTAGGACAAAAAAATAAAACTGCAGTTCCTCGAGTGTCCACTTGAGGCTGGCCTCAAAAGTGAGGAAATCCCAAAAAGAGTCCCAATTTGAAAAAGAATTAAACGTTTATTAAACTGGCATCTTTACTCCATGAATTTGTTTGTAAAAGCGATAAAGAGGTTGAATTTTTATTTATTTATTTGTTTGTAAAACATTCGTTTTGATTGTTTCGAGGCTAAGAACGGCGTGGCTCACTTTCTGTTCGTATTGTCGCCAGCAAACAAGACTCACGAGGCACATTTTCAGCTCCACTTCTTTTCCTGTTTGGTACTTCATTCAGGAGCAGATCACATCACTGTAGCTTCCACCATATTTTGTAATCTTAGCCATGGATTTCAGTAAAGTAGTGACCTCTAGTGGCAGTTGTATGTATTGCTACACAAAGTTTGGTGACGAAGTATGAAGGGAAGTAAGTTTTGTTTTTGTTTTGATTTTAAATAGTTTTGTGTTTATGTCTGTAACTGCTCTTTGTCAGAAACAGTCCGACAAAGACAGGAAACTCTTCAAAACAGATTCTTAATCTCAGTTTATGTCCTGGTTTGATAAAGGTTGGATCCAACACTCATGGATTTTTTTTTTTTTTAAATCCAGAAGTTTAGAGTTTGATGCAACATTGGCTTTTTTTGAATGCCTAAGCAGGTTATGTTTGGAGGCTGCTCGTTTGTTTCTTAGCTCTCAGCTCTCAAACAAAATTAACAAGCGTCTCTTTTGATTTGATATGAGGAAAAAAGATCAAAGCAAATGTGAGATTTTTAAATACTATTTACTTGTTGTGGACCCCGTTGCATTGTGGTTAATGTGGTAAATATTAAATAATGATAAATGATAACAAACTGAACAGTACCTTTATGCTTTTATTGTATCAACAAATGTTAAAATACAGAGCGGGTTTTCAGTTTCTCCCTCCAGGAATACACGGTCAGTTCTCATTTAATCTCACCTGGCTGCTTTCAGACCTTGGTTTGACCCTCAGCATGAATAATCCCAGGTTAATGCTCAATTTCATTAAACATGTTCCAGATGGATCAGACACAATTGGATCTCCAGTGACGGGTAAAAAGTGACACAGGGATAATAATAGAACTCCACTGACCTAAATGAAGTCCCAGTGAGGTCAGCTCGGTTAACCATCGATTCTCACGCTGGTGTTCGATAATTAATGAAGAGGTATTGATCGGTGGTTTTTGGAAAGCTGGTTCTAGGTTTAGAGACCAGTTACCATTTGGTTTCAATAATCCAGACAGAGTTTTATGCGTTAAAACTAATATTTGGTTTTTTTTATTAGTGTTTTGTTTCTTTTAAAGATGTATTACTTCAAGAAAAAACAAATAAATGCTGCTGAAGGGAAACAGAAAATAGAAAATAGCTCCTTTATTTTGTTAAATGTTCTCATGCAGATGGAATAAAGACTTTAAATGATCAGATGATGATTCTACTGTTGTGTTAAAACCTTAATTCAAAGATAGATCCAAAGATGTTAATCTGATAGAATCATTCTGTCATGTGAAACAGACTTTATGCATCCTGTTGCTGCCCTCTAGTGGCTGCAGAGAGACAGCAGCAGATTTCTTTCTTTTTAAACCCGCTCGCGCTTTTTAGCTTTTCAGTCATGCATCTCTAAACACAGAAGGACAGTTTCTCTTACACCAATGAGAGACGGGTCAGAGGTCAGAGGTCAAAGTCAGTGAGAGCAGCTGTTTGAGCGGAGGAAGTGTGTCAGTGTTTGTGTAGATGGAGCTTCCTCCTCTTCTATTGTTATTGATACTCAGCCTCTTTTTAATCCCTTTTAATCCACAGAGGCTGTCATCTGTGTAATCTCTGCTCCCCTAATCTTAACTGTGACCCAGAATCATTCTGTAGGTTCAGGGGATGACTCTTAAAAACATAAACAGCCTCACAGAACCAAATTTCGCTCATATACTGTTTCTATTTTTTTTTTTTTATATTATTTTTTTTTCTTTTCTGTCCTTTTTATGCAAAAACAATTTCCTGTTTACTCCTTATTTCCGGTGTAATTTCCTTCAGGTATCAAAAGTAGCTGCTGGTTGTCTTTGAGTTCATTTAGAGGTCAGAGGGAAGAAATACAGAAGAAAAACAGCCGCTTTAATGTCTTAAAGAAAGCAAATAAAATGAATGTATTAAAGGTAAAGTAATAAGAATAACTAATTTTTTAAAAACTTTTATTAAAGTATTAATGAAAAAAAAAAGAAAAAAGAAAGTCATGATGTTGAAGAAGCAGCTGAAGTAGTTTAAAGTCAGGATCCAGGTGTTGGTGTAAAACTTTTGTCGGTGTCAAAAGTTAGCGCTGGGATTTGAGGTGTGATGGATGAAGTCTTGTGTAGCGATAGTTAAATGATATATTCAGTTAAATTTAAGACGTTTCCCTGTTTTTTTGTTTTTATTAATTCATCCTCTTCTTTCTCTTTCCATCAGTTTGCAGTTCGGAGCCAGAAAACATCCAGGCGGTGCCTCACAACCTCAGCAGCCTGCTGGTGACGTGGGAGCGGCCTCGAGCGGTGTACGACGCCAGCATCGAGAAATACTCCGTCACCTACGGACTCGCCAGCGCGGATAAAACTCCGCCCACCATATACCTGACTGACGGAGACCAGGATGTGGTGAGAGAGACAGAACACACGAATCCATGATGTCGGCATGTATCACGATCCTTTGAGTTAGCATTCAGGGACGAAGAAATCCAAGGTAGCCAAACCTTTCAGTACACCACAATGAAAGGGACCCTAGTTTACCAAGTATCGGAAAATGTTTAGAGGAAGTGAGTCAGAATGAGTTTGAATTAAACTTCCACAGCCAGTAGAGTCGCCCCCTGCTGGCTGTTCGGAAGAACACAGATTTAAGGCACTTCTGCTCCAGTGTTGTTTACGATCCAGGCTGTTCCAAACCGCCTGCTACATCAGCAGTGTCTGCTGATTCGGCCGAAATTCAGCATGTAGTTGGTAGAATGTGAAAAGTATTTGTGGAAATTTCTCAGTATGCAACAGACCAGCCTACCTGGCATACTGTTTCCCGTAATGCACGGCGCTTATGCTGTTTGTCTGTGCAGGTGGTACTTGAATTACCACAGCAAAGGTAACGTCAGACGGTCCGTGCGATAGACGTGAAGTGATGTGAAAGAAACAAAGTTAAAGCTTGTCACTTCTAGTTTCAAAAGAGGTGTTTACTTCTACAAATTCATTAAAGTGCGTTCAAAACACTGATTAGCTTTTTTTTTTTTTTTTTTTTTAAATTAAATAGAAAATAAAAACATACATGGATTATATGGAAATGTTTTTTCCATAAGCTGTAAAAAAAAAAAAAAAAAAGTCAGTCTGTTCTGGATTTATTTTCAATAAACGGTATCCACCTTTTGGTGTGAGAATAAAAATCAAATCTGATGATTCTACTGTAGTATAATTTTAATTCCCTTTTAAAAAAAAAAAATATTCATAAAAACAAGATCCTGAATTCTCTCCCTGAATTTGTTGTTTTTCTTTATTAATTTAAAATGTGCCTTAAAGCAAAATAAAAAGACCAAAAACACAAAAAATACAATAACTTAAAAGAACTCTTCGCTAAAATATAATAACTATTTTCTTCCCTTTCTTAATTCTATTTATTTACGTTTATACTTTATAATAAAGTTAAACTAGTAAAAAGAGTTCTGTCAGCCGTAGTTAAGTTGAGTTGAGTTAAGTAAAGTTAAGTAAAGTTAAGTAAAGTTAAGTTAAGTTAAGTTAAGTTAAGTTAAGTTGAGATGAGTTGAGATAAGATAAGATAAGATAAGACTTTATTGTTTGATTACTCTGAAACTTGTTTTGCATAGTCCAGCTCATCCATCAACACAGTTACACTCACATTTATAATAAATACATAAATAAAAGCAAATCGTCAACACTTCATAATAAAGTTACTATCCAACAACAGCCCAAAAAAAAAAAAAAACAACTGAAAAGCAGATGAATGCCCTCATTCAGAGCCAGAGGTGTGTGTAGCCGTCCCACCTCAACTCTGCTGTTTATTAAATAAAGAAATAGAGTGAGGAACAAACGAGTCAGACTACACACTACATTCAAAAGTAGTAGGTAGTGTGTAGTAGGCGGATTGGGAAACAGCCATGGTGTGGTAAAAAAAAAAAAAGAATTAGATATGATGTCCGTCCTTCTTTGTCCACCAGGGGGCGATCCTCGATGACCTGATAGCCAACACCAGCTACGTGGTCCAGGTGGTGGCGGTCTGCACCAACGGTCTGTACGGACGTGTGAGCGACCTGCTGACCGTCCTCATGCCCGACCCCGGTAAGAGCGACCGTGACCGAGACTGAGCGAGATGAACTGTACAGAAAACTATAATCCTGATACATTTTTATCATTTTTAGCCTTATAAACATGACTTCAGTGTTATTTTTAGGGTTTTTTTCTAAGGTTTATAAGTATGAAAACTAGTCACTGAGTTCTTAAAGATTTGACATTTTTTTTATTCCTGATCATGAAGCTTTGACTTAAAACAGCAAATAGTTTCATTACACCCAAATTTTACTTTTATTTTCAAGTTAATTATAAATTTTTTGATGGCTTCATTTATTTAATTTCACTCATCCTTTTAAAAACATGTCCATCCATCCGTCCTCCCTCACTGTGACCCCTCATAGAGAGAATATTATTGATTGAGTATCAATGATATATCTGATTCTCCTCCTCCACTCTTCGCCCTCTCTTCCCTTCACTCTGGAGTTTAGATTCTGTCTTTTTGTGGGGATTTACTCACACACACACACATTCGCTGTGACTGTCTGACTCCTCTTCTGTTGTTTTTCTCTGTTTCACGGGTTTCTCTTTGTAATCTTTTCAAATCTCTCGCAAACACAAAGCGGCCATGTTTGTTCTGTTTTCATTTGTGGCGTCTGTTCCTTCTGCCTCTCAAAGTAAGAGAAATGTTTGCATGTGTGCTCCAGCATTTTTGTGTATTTTATTAGCTACCGTAGTGCTCATGTATCTCGACTCATCTTTATATTTAATAAACTAACTTGTCTTGTTGCAAAGAAAGAAATCCCCTGCATCCTATTTCAGTGTCGGCTTGCATGAATGGGTGATATTCTGCAACATATCGTTGGTTTAGTTGACGGATTCTGAGTTTAAGCATGAGCTAACTTTGTGAAATCGTTTGTGTAACTTCATCTGTGTACCATGTGACCATTTCATTTTGTGAGAGCCAACTTAGGGACTTCAAAATTACAAGAGTATTCCTTAATTCTCAAATCTGACCTCTTTTTTTTCTGCTTTTCTTAGCTGATTAACGCAGGTTGCAAAAAGTTTTAGAATTGTTCCAACATCAACTACATGATGGCTTTAATGTAAAATTTTGGGGAAAATCCATCCAATGTAAATAGATCTACTAAAAGTTCTTGTTTTTGTCTTAGACTTTGATTTTTATTCTCAAAAAAAGACAAAGAAAAAATTTTCTTTAAAGAAGTAAGATGCTTTTTGACTCCTGAAAAAAACTGTTATTTTGTTCGCTGTAAAACCACCAACTGGATTGAATTTTCAAGAAGGATATATACAAATTCAAAACAAATAAATTCAAGTTCAATTCTCGAGCATGCTTTTCACATTCAATAATTCAAATTCAGTTTCTAGCGGCACAAATCTCAGCTCATAGACTTGAACCCTTTTTGCACCAAACCCTGAGTCACCTCCATCACGCTCCGTTCATTAAACTTGTAAAACCTCACCTCATGCTTCACAAACCAGTCTGAACTGGTCTCCATGATGTGTGACTTAACCTCCGACAGGTAAGAGCCACCCACGCCTCCCCACCCCACCTGCCCCTCTCACCTGCCCGCTGTGTGCTGTCCATCTGAGCTCCATCCGCACACCTGGCATTTGCAAATAACACACCTGAGAGTTTAAACAGCCCAAAAAAATCAAATATCGATGAGTTTGATTCTTGATTCTTTGATTGAAACGATTAATTGCAAATGCTTTTTGTTACAGTTTGATTTTTGTGTTTGGTTGTATTTTTTGGGGGGAATCCATGCATGAGAGTTCAGACGTGTGCAACATGCTGCATGCTTTTTATTTCGTTTGTATAACAAAGTCAAGACTCTGCTTGAGGTGTTGTGTTCAATCTTTCCCTGTTTTTTTGTTTTCTCCTTCTGTCATTTCACACATCTTCATCCATCAAAAGCAAAAAAGTCTGTTTCAAAAATTTATCTTCAGGACTGGATACAAAAAGCTATCAAGGCTTGAAGTTTTGGTTTAAAGTTTCAATCTAAAAAAAACAAAACAGATTTTTAAAAATGAAAGTAAAACCAATTCAAAACACATTTTGTTACAGCTTATGTTTTGCTTCGTGTTACTAATAACGCAAACTTTGCTTTATTTTCCAGAAAATTCACCTGCTCTAGATCCTGAACGGTTTGACATCGAGGTAAGGACACCTCTGAGAAATTTATTCTGTACATTTTACTGCCTGTAGGATCATTTAAAGGGTTCTCGGTACACAGTGATCGGCACTGACAACGTGATAAATTTGAAATTGATTTTTAAATCCTGAGCTGGTTCAAAAAGCCCCTGACGTTTTTCAAACTTTTTATTTTTCATGTTTTTGAGCCTCCAAACGCCTCTGCAATGAGGATGCAATGGATCAAGAAATTTAAATATAAAACATGTTTTTAAAAAAATCATAAAAAGAAAAAAATTAAATCTAAAATTTTGAATTCAACCAAATTTTACAAGGTTTTTAAACTTACAGTTTAAGTCTGATGGTTTGTTTATCTTTTAAACCCCCTATCAAATTCAAAATATCCCAAAGACATATAAAGGGTTGAAATAAAAAAAAATAATAATAAAAATTGTTTGTTGTTTCTAAAATGAATGAAAAGTTGTGGGTTGTGCGGTTAAGTATCAACAGGTTTGCAACATGACTGAGTCTAAAAAGGACTCTTGAGTGTGGCTGAGTCTGAGGAAAGAAAGAGGGGAGGAGCTTCACCATTCTGTGAGAGACTGCGTGAGCAATAGAGCTGCAACAATCAATCGAATAATCGATTATTAATCGATTACTAAATTAATCGTCAACTATTTTGATCATCGATTAAGTCATTTAGGTAATTATTTTAGAAAAAAACTCCTAATTCTCTCATTTCAGCTTCATAAATGTGAATATTTTCTTATTTCTTTGCTTCTCTATGGCACTCCTGAATATCTTTGGTTTGCAAACCAGACATCTGATGATGTCATCTTGGAATCCAAAAAAAAACTTTGACATTTTTCACCATTTTCTGAAATTTTATAGACCAAACAACTAGAAAAATCTAAAGATTAATCGATCATGAAAGTAATCGTTAGTTGCAGCCCTAGTGAGCAAACAGCCCAACATCTTCAGAATAAAGTTCTTCAGATATTAAATATCATCAAAAGATTCAGAGAATCTGTTTTTTCAGGCATGACTCTGTAGTGGAAGTCACCGCATGGCCTCAAAATCACTCTGAGAATGTTTACTGTCCTTGAAAGCAGCTTGTAGTTTCATATTGGTTAAAACTGTACCACGCAGAGAGGGAACCATATTTAAACAGCATCCAGAAAACTTGCAACTACTTTGGGCCTAAAAAAAAAAAAAAAAAAAAAAAAAAAAAACGGGTGATGAGCTTGAGCGGAAAATTGGACTCCAATCTTGAGTGGAGAATAAGCAAAATAAGATAAACAAGATAAGATGAGAAACAAACTGTCTTGATCCCAAATAAAAATTCGATCAGATTGCTGTAAAATGTACAGTTAGGGCAGTTCAGGTTTAATGTCTGATTGGTTATGATAGAGCTATAAATATTGTCCTTCTCTTATAGGACTATGAACCTGATAACTCTTGGAATGGACCCTCCCAAACCGACGACTACGACCTGATCGTGGTTCCCACAAACCCACCATGGACTACGACGACTGATTCCGCCTTCTTGCCTCCACCTGGTGTCAAAACCACAACAACAGAGTCTGGATCTAGAAAAACTACCACTGATTCTGCTCTCGCTGCTCGATCCACCCAGCACGGTGAAGTCCTGAGGAACCCTGAAAAGACCACCCAACGTAGTACTTCCACTTCACCACCAGAGGTCATTATACCGCAAGGAAACAAGGATGGTGCATCTTTTTACTCCACGACGACGTCTTCGTACCAAAGTGCAAAGAATGATGGTGTTCTTGGAGGTCCTAAAGACTCCAAAGAGGGTACCAGTACTGCTCCTCCAGCACTTACCAGCACAAAAACAAAGGGTGGTAAAAGTATTTCATCACACAGCAGCACCACCTCCTCCATGTCTGGTACTGGAAACACAAGAAGGACAACACCACCTACGTTTGTCCAAGCCAAGACCAACCCAGGTGTAGGACGTCCTGTACAAGGGGACACAACAACAGCTGGAAGAGTTCCTGCTGGATCAGGAGCTGGAAGTTCCTCCTCCTCCTCCTCCTCCTCCTCCTTGGGTGGAGCCGTTCAACATCAGACAACAAGTCCCAGCATGCCTCATTTAGCGTCTTCCACAACTACTGTGCGGTTGTTTGGCGTTCTCTTGCAGACCACACAGCCGCTGTCCAACGGTGAGAGCCCCTCTGTCTCCCCCTCCTCCTCCTTTGCTTCCTCCCCCCTGTGTGACTCTGCGGACCCTTCCTCCTCCACCTGCCTGCATGACCCTCCCTCCTCCTGGCCTCTGTTGTCCGCCTCCGAGTCGGACTCCCAGCATGCCGCTACCGCACCGCTTCTTAACAGTGACCCAGCTTCTCCTGCCTCCACTCTGCCCCGCCTCCCTCTCCCCTCACTCCCCATGTCTGGTTCGGAGACTCGCCACGTCTCCCTGGTTGGTGTCGGGTTCGATGATAGCGATGGTGATTTGTTGTCTGGGTCTTCCTCGGTGTCTTCAGGTGACGCCTCAGTGTTTAGTGAAACCCCTCCTCTACAAACGGTGCCGGATCCTTCTGGCACCACCTTCGCCGATTCCTCAGACTCCTCCTGGGATCCGTCCCTGTCAGGGGTCTCTCTGTCTCTTACCCCCACACTCCAACCGTCAGTCCTCCTCTCTAGTGACTTCATCCTCCCAGGAACCACCCCAGGTTTAACCCGTTCTTACTCTGCCGGGTTTGATGACTCGAGGTACGCCAAAGGGAGCACGATAGAGTCCTTCCTCCCTGAGGTGAATGGTGAAGGGTTTCCGTTAAGTAGCGACGTGGACGCCATGTGCGCCTGCTCTCTGGAGCCATCTTCGTCCTGGTTGCATGCCTCCTCTCATGCCCCTCTCCCCTCCTCGTCTTGGGACTCTGCTAGCTTAGAGCTTTACTCTAGCGTGGCCTTTCCTCCGGCCTCTGGTGTTGGTGTAGACGATCTTCGTTCTCTGTCTCTGGCGGGTTTTGGTTCTCCGTCCTTAGATCAGCCTCTCCTCCCTCATAGCTCTGTCTCCCCTTCACCCTCCTCTTCCCTCACCCATGGTAACCTGCCCGTTTCTGTTGCAGCCACGGCATCTGGTGTTAAGGACCCCTTGTCACCTGCGATAAACAGGAACTCTACCCTTCCCTCCTCACCCACAGCCTCCCCCTCCACCCCCACCCCAACCCCTGAGGCTTTAGATGCTAGCAGCGCTTCAGGCTCGGCCCTGTTCCCCGACTCCCAGGAGGGTGTAGATCAGGAGTGGGACAGGGTTCAAACTTCAGCTTCTGGAGAGAGTGTGTCCACTTATTCCACCGTAGTTTCAACCACCGTGTCTTCGTCTACGACCCCTGAGTCCGGCCAGAATCCTGATGATTCAGAAGACCGCTCCTCAGCGTTTTATTTTGAAAATGAAAGCGGTAGTGCAAGTGCCTCGGAGACAAGCACAGCGACGCCAACCATCCCTACAGTAACGTCTGTCTCGCCCTGGTCCCTGGGCGGGGAGGAAGAGAGCGGCTCAGGACAGGGCGAGGGCCTTTTCGACAACGAGACGTCCTCAGACTTCAGTCTCTCCGATCGCACGGAGAGAGAGTCGGAGGAAGAGGAGGAGCAAGTCGCAGGTAAAATCGCCGTCCGTGTGGGTGAAAAGCTGCCGAGGGATCAGGAAGAGTTCTGGATGTCTAATTCTTCATCTGTCAGAAACATTTCATCTTTTTTCATTTTTATCTGGGACAGAGAGAAAAAAGTCATGCATGCAAAGTAAAACGTCACCAAACAGGATCCACTAACCTCGATGAACGCATCGCCACAACCATCTTCATCAGCATTTCAGACGCACCTGATCCTAGACGTAGAGCAGTAAATATTCATTACTCAGAGTTATGTAGGAAAAGAAAATCTCCTTTTGTTGTCATATGTGTCAAATTTTTAAGGTGTTGGTTTTGAGTAGAGACAGGTGATCGCTAGCTTTCAAATTTGGCATAATGCTGAAACTTTATGATACAGTTTTAATCACACAGATATTAATGTTACTTAAGCAGAAGGAAAATTTCATAAACTTTCATGAAAGAAAACAAAAAACAAGAAAATTATGTTCAAGCAAACGGATATAAAATAGTTTACAAGCTTTCCTTAACCAGCAGAAAAATACAAAACATCAGTTTGTAGTAGTATTTTTTAACGTCTTTAATCTGCTAAGGAGGAAGAAGAGAATAAAAAATCAGTATTTTTCAAAAGAAACTCAGCACTTTCTTCGAGAAAATATCTACTTGTTCACAGAAATCCAAGTTCAAGAGGTTGGAGGTGTTACAGAAAGTAAGATAACTCCCTAAATAGAATACAAGCATCTGATGGTACAGATTGGTGATTAAATTCTGGGATTACTTGAAAACTGAACTCCTGAATAAAATAGCTTCACCTTGTATTTTAGGAATTTTTATTTAAAACAAACAAACAAAAAAAAAAAACGTAAGCAGAAGAGAAAGGATTAGGGCCACTTGAAAGATGAATTAATGCCCAATTATTTATTATTATTATTATTATTATCATTATTCTGACAAAAAAGCAAAAAGTCATAATTCTGAAATTAAAGTCAGCATTTTGAGAAAAAAAATCAGAAGTCCGACTTTAATCTCAGAATTTTGACTTTTTTTCTCAGAGTAAAAATAAAAAAATAAATAAATTTTGGACATTGTTATTATTATTATTATTATTATTATTATTATTATTATTATTATTATTATTATTATTATTATTATTATTATTATTATTATTATTATTATTTTAACCCTGGACTAAACTGAAACATAAACCAAACAATACTCCTTGTTTTTAATTGATGTAAATAAATAATGCAATAATACAAAAGTTATATGTAAATAAATTAGTGTGTATATATTTTTTCCAAACCCATTTTTCAATGTGACTGCAACAAAAAAAGTTAAAATACGAATCATTTTCATCTTGTTTTGTGAATTTGACTAAATGAACTAAAAATTTATATTTTTCCATGAATGTGCAAAAGTAAATACGTTTTAAAAAATATCAGTACACTTTAAAAAGATCTTTCTAGATGTTTTGTTGTATATTGTCTGTATTTCCTCAGGCTGTTATAAGAAAATTAAAGTGAGCAGCATCTTTCTTTAAAGTTATACTTTTAAATTTGATTATTTGTTAGTGCAAATAAATAATAAATATTCAGTTTCTTTCCAATAATCAGTAACTTAAAACGCATGTTAATAATGTGTCAGTTTCCTGGACCCTGGGGTTCCCCCTGTGGCCACTAGAGAGCAGCAAAGCTCTACGAAGCTGAAGCTCTTCTCCCTAAAGTCCCATCAGCACAGTTAATCAGATATTTTACCTCAATGTTGTTCTGTTTAAGACGCCACAAGGATTTTTATGAAAGAAATCTCAGAATAAGCAGGAGACCTGGTCCTGACATGAGGGACTGAAAGACATACATTTGCTTTTATGTCTGTTCCTTTACAATCACTCAAACAGTTCTCCATTTTTCGATTGGGAAACCAAAACCAGTAACAAGATTTTTGCTTTCTCATCAGTGACAACAGCTTTAAGTGGATTTCAATTCAAATCATCTTCCAGAGACTTAAACTTGCTGCGGAAAGGTAATCCATCAAATTGATCGAAATGCTTCTTTCAAGCTGCTTTCCAGAATCTGACTAAACATTTCTTTAACGAGTCAAATAAAAGGCAAGCAGTCTGGTGGGACGAGGTTTTATGAAAAGTAAAAAACGAAAGTGTGAATGATTCAAATTATTAAGCTTGAAGAATTTTGAAAAATGACCAAATTTTGCATAAATTGTTAAAAAGTTAAATAAAATGATAACACATAAAGGAGAATGGTAAAAACATATAAAAGAAACGGGCATGTGGTGAAATAGTTCATAAAAATCTTTGGGGGAAATGTATGACATACTTGAAAGTTGAACCCAAACCTTTATTTGAATTTGATGCCAGCAACACCTTAAGTAACACCTTAAAGAACATCTCCAAACTAATGAGGTTGATTATTAATAGTTTAGAAATATGACTGGGTATAAAAGGAAACTCCAGAGAGACTGAGTCTCTCAGAAGAAAGGACTGAAAGATGTTCACCACTCTGTGAGAGACCGCGTGAGCAAATAGATCGACTTCAGAAGAATATTCCTCAGAATTAAATGAGAAAGAATTCCTGATGATTGAAAGGTTCAAAGAACCTGGAGAAATATCTGTTGAGAAATGAAAAAAAGACCGAAACCAACACTGGATGGCAGCACTGCTTTAAAAACAGTCATGACTCTGTAGGGGAAGTCACCGCATGAGCTGAAAATAACCTCCAAAAAAAACAGTTTGAGCACATTTTGTTGCTTTATCTTCAAATGTGAGTTCAAACTGTACCATACAAAGAAGAGGCAGATATAAATATGATCTAGAAACGTCCACTTCGGATCGACTGATGGTCCAAGAAATCAAATTTTGACCTTCATCTGGAAATCCTGGACTCTTCAGCCTTACACACCTGTGAAGGCTTCGTTAATGTGAAAAGATACCTACAGGTTTTGGAGAATAAATGCTGAAGACTTTACATATTTTAGCAATATAATGCTAACTATATTCTGTGTGTATTACAACAGTATGGCTCTGTAGTAGAAGAGTCCTGGAGCTAAAGTGGAAACAACATTTATGCAGCTGTTTTCAGGCGTGTTGCTGGCACCAAATGTAGCAGATTACCTTCAGGGTTTGGAGGTTGTAATAAATCAGTTGAAAGTTTCTTTTGGACAAACCTTGGTCAGAACAACTTTGAAAGCACTTTTTTTTTATGGTATCAGTGCGACAAAGACTGAACTCTGACAGAGTAAGTCATTCATTTAAAGTTCAAACATCCATCCGCTGCAAGTATCATCCATGCCCTTGACATCCTGACAGTCAGATGTACAGTAACACAACTCCATCTTCATCTTTTAGTTTCAAGTCTTTTCAGTGGAAACTTTGAGGAGTTTACTTCTCATCAGATCTCCTTTGACTCACTTTGTCTCTTCAGTCTTTGCACCCAAGTGCGAGTCACCTTTTCTATCTTCTGTCTGGGGTTTTTCTTCTTCTTCTTCTTCTTTGCCCATTATCATCGCCTCTGGATGTGTGTGTGTTGGTGTGTGTGTGAGTTGGTTTGTGCTCTGGCTTGTTTTTGAGAGGCAGACAAAGATTTGCAGGATGGATGATCATGTGAATGGGTTTCACTCAGAGTAGAAAGCACACAACAGGCTCTTTGTGAACTAGTCGGCAGCGCTGACCCAGCCTTTCACGGCTGAACCGAATCCGTTTGAGCAGAAGAGGTAAGTTCTGACAAACAGGCTCCCTGTCAAGGTTAATCCCTGCTACTGTTTTCCTGACTGGTAATCAGACCATAAAGGGAGGATTCAGCTCAGTGAGGTCAGGTTCAGCCGGCACTTTTTCTCTCCCAGTTATTAAAAGTTGTAATTATGCTGCTGGATCGACTCCACTCCGATGAATGTCTCCTTGTTTGATCTGTGATGGACTTTTGATTGTACGCCTTTGTGCCTTTGGGTG
Organism: Labroides dimidiatus; assembly: GCA_030710495.1. Lineage (NCBI taxonomy): Eukaryota > Metazoa > Chordata > Actinopteri > Labriformes > Labridae > Labroides > Labroides dimidiatus. The sequence continues at coordinate 30,432,621 of CM061147.1, read as the reverse complement.
TTTCTCTCGAGTGCTTTGGCAGACGCTTTGAGTGCGATGAGTTGGAGTCGTAGGTAGGCAGGTGGATGAATGCGGATGGTGGTACATCGTGTTTGAGTGACGGGTTGAAGGAGTTATTAGAGGATTTGAAAAAAAATGTTGAAGTTTTAGTTCTGTGAACAGATCAAAGAGGCCAAGCTGCTCTGGAGGCAGAAATGAGCTCATTTGTTGAATTAAACATTTCATCCCTTTATCGTCGCTTCTACTTTTACTTCTTATACTTTTTAATATTTGCCTTCAAGAGGACAAAGATGGAAAGAGTTGGTTCGAGTGTTGGAAACCTTGCCTGTTACAATGAATATATTTATCACTCCAATGACTTGCTGCACAAAGAAAGTCAACATATCTCTTATATTGTGTGAAAGTGAAGCCAGATAAACCCCCATCAAAATATTTGGATCCAGAACCAGAAGGATTGACCTGTTGGTGGGGGCGCGATATTGACATTCTGCCTCTTACGCCAACCAAAACATGCATTAAACTCAGCGATAAGATGATACGAGTTATGGAAAGTTTAATGACCTGTGAAGTTTCCCTTTATTGTTCCTCCTCTACTCCGCTGATCTGGCGTACACAGAATCATATTCAATCATACTATTACTCTACTTTCTATAGTCTTAAACAACAAACCTAAACCCAACTTCTCAGAAAATGAAAACATGGACATGAATCAGCCTTTTTTTTTTAGAAACAAAGACTGCATTTAACACAGTGTAGAACATTAGTACTGTGAATTGTGGTAAAAAAAAAAAAAAAAAAGGTTATTTTCCAAACCGGCTTCTATACTAGCAGTGGTTACTGATTTGGCGAGTATTTAGCACGTAGTACGTGAAAAGAAAAAAAAATAAAGTCAACTCTATGCCAAAAATACTCAGATGTCCTACTGATTTGGGAAAATTTCTCAGAATGGGTCTTTTTCAAACCAGCCACTACACACTCTCCCTACCAACAACCCCTCTGTTGGCACGTCCTCACCATATGAAAACCATCCCAAACCGATTAGTGGGGAGTGGTAGTGGGCCACGAAGTCGTACCACCAGTGACTCTACACTGATGCCTTGCTCATCCAATGGTGTCCGTCTTGGGACAGAGTGAGGTGGTTGGATTAAGGAGTAGCATGTCTTTGTGAAATTTCAATATTAACTTATTTACTAACAAAAAAAGCAGCTTCTTGCTGCTCTGACATTCAAAACTATTATCCTTGTTTTTGCGTCAATTTTGGACAACCAATGACTTTCTGATTTAATTACAATAAATGGACTTAACATAAAATTCACCTTCAAGTCCCTGTGTGGACTTTCTAAGTGACCTCGTAAAAAGTCTCTCTTCTAGATATCTGCCTGATTCTAATCCACAACTTAAAATGAGATTATCAGCACCAATAAAGGTCATTTCTAAATGCTATTTCTTAGCTTCCTGATCGGGTCAGACAGGACTGGATTGATTTACAACACTTAAACGTCTCTATGGCAACACCACACTAGCTGATGTAGTTTAGCGGTGAGTAGAGAGATCTGTGTTTTTCTCTGCTTAAAATGATTTCTGTGATTAATTAACTAGTGATGGTGGAGACTGGAGCTGAACTGACAGACAGAAAAAGGACAAGAGAAGAAGAAAGTTGAACCGTAGATTGATAGAGCATAGGCTAAAGGCTAAAACACAAGCTAGTGGCCTACTGGTGAGGTAGGGGTGGAGCAGGTCAGTGACGTAATCGGGAGCCAGCATTGTAGACAAAAACAAAAACCTTAAAGTAGTACCCTTGCAGCAGCATTTTGAACTAACTTAAGACGATGGAGGGATGACTTCCTGTGGCAGGTGAAAAGTGAATTGCAGTAGTCCAGGCGGGATGAAACAAAAGCATGAATGATCATTTCCAGTTCTGGATGTGACACAACGGACCTAAGTTTAGCAATGTTTGGTAAATGGAAGAAACATGACCAGAACAACTGTTTAATGTGGTGATCGAAGGACTTGGTCTGATCGAGTTTAACTCTAAGATTTCTGAGTTTAGTCTGGACGGCAGAAGAGGGGGAACCAATACACTGAGTAACCTGGGAACCTACAGTACCAGAGCCGATGATGAGGACCTCTGTCTTGTCAGCGTTTAGCTGCAGGAAGTTGTGAGCCATCCAGTCCTTAATGGCCGTCAAACAACTGAGCAAAACAGTTTGTCAGTGTCATCAGGCCTAAATGACACATACAGCTGGATATCATCAGCGTAACAGTGATACGAGACACCCTTGAATTTGCTGTTAACATGACTCAGGGGCAGCAAACACAAAGCAAATTTGTAATTTATTCTAAACTCCAGTTTATAAAAGATACCAGAAGCGAAGCTGATTTTTACAGCATACATTTATCAAACAAACTACATCTTAACAAATTCCATCTCTGTGTTCCTTGATAATTGGTGTTTGTTACACCACACGGGGAAAAACGGGGGGAAAATTCTCAACTTTGCTCTTTCCAATAAAGGTTTCATTGATTCAACCCTTCAAACCAGAGCAGCTTCTCCTCTTTGAAACCTCCAGGATCCAGCATCTTCTTCTCCTCTTTAATCCCCGTCCCCTTCTTTTTTTTTCTTCTCCAGACGCCAGCAACAGCAGCCACGAGTCCAGGGTGGGATCGATCAGGGATCGGGAGAGGAAGGCTGTGGTTCCTCTGGCCGTCATCTCCACACTCACCATCCTCGGCTTGGTGGTCCTCATCGGCATCCTCATCTACTGGAGGTCAGTCCAAAAAGGTTGAAACGCACACACACTTAAAAAACGGAAATCCAAAAAAATAAACTACGGTATATTATCAAACTTTTAATCAGTCTGATTAGTAATCTGAAAATATCAAAGCATTAATATTCTGATAGATTTGGTGCTGTTCTGTATCTGGTTTTCTGGATCCTTTATTCTGACCCAGGTCTCAGACTCAGCTCTCTGTGAGCTCTTTTTGGTTTGGTAGGGTTTCTGCTTTATTGACACAAGTTCCCGTCTTTATATTTCACGGTCTGTGTGTTTAAACTCCTCTCTGGGGTACACGCTGGATTTCTCCACTGAAAAACATCAACTGAATGTCTATCAAATTGATTCGTTAAAAGACTGACACTCTATTTTTTTTTCTTTCCTAAAATGTGACCTAAACAATCACATATAGAAATGACTAAAATGTGAATAAAACTAATAAATATTTCCAACCAAAAGACTAAAAACTAAGATAGCTTCAAAAAACCACACTGCTTGTAAAGAGTTAAAAAATACTCTGCCAATGTGGTAAGAAAGATGTGCTTGTTTGGGTTCTTTCATCAGAACATTATTGTCCATTTTTGCCTGTAAAGGTGAAACAAACACTCTCAGAGACTCCCACAGACACAAACTGGAAGCAAAACCCCCCACTTTGCACCCCCACGCCCTGACCTTTGACCTCATCAGAAGTCACATTAAATGGAGAGTGAAGTGTGGACTAAAGCTCGCTGAATCTCACACTGAACTCAGACGCTAAGTCTCCTCCAACTTGAGTTCAATCTGGGTTTTACAATGTGCTGAGTGTTTTTATTTGTGTGTGTGTGTGTGTGTATGTTTGCTCACCAGCAGCCCTTGACAAACAATACCTCCTGTGTTGATGCTTTCGGTCTTGAAGAGCTGCTGCCTCTCGCTTTTGTCTGCAGCGTTTTTGATTTCTCCCGTCGGCCTTGAATGATGTTGTTTTTTTTTTTCGTTTTTATGAAGATGTGTGAAATGCTGGATTTAGAGCAAACAAAAGTTTCTCTTCTGCTTGAGCTGAAAACATCTTTGGCTTTGAATTGAAGAGTGGGGTGTGGGGGGTGTGGGGGGCTGGAATGAACCTCTGCTGCCCACTCAGACCGTGAAATAACCAACTTCAGAAATCCCATGAAGGACACGTTGTCGTAAACACTTAAAGTCATATTTTTTCACATTTTTCATCAGCCGTGCCAGAGGCTCAGCATATTGTTCTTGTTTTGCGCTCTGCTTGTTGTTGTTCCTCCAAGATTGAGCAGTGCTAAGCTGGTAATAATCTGAGGAGCAGAGGGATTAATGCTGGAAGTACCTTGGCTGCGAGCGTCCACTCAGAGGAGATGGTCCAGAAAGGGCCGGGGGATGGAAAAGGACATCCGCCTGATTATGTCGGACAGAGAGAATCGTGTCAGCGTCTTGTAGGGCGAGCGGCAGGAGGCCAAACTACACTAATCCTGCGGCTGTTGTGTCCTTTTTCACCACCCGTCCTCTCGACAACACGGTGCTCATTTGGACTCTTCTGCTGTGCATTTGAGGTCAAGCAGTTTGAGCGGATTGTGGTCGAATTTACGCATTTGAGACAAACTAAGAGATGAACAGCAAATTAGCATACGGCTGAGTTCATTTTAGAGGATTTAAAACAAAGAAGTGAAGGATAAAGTGGGAGAGTAAGTCAGAAAAACACTGAGATGAAGACTGCCACGTGTGGTCGGATCCAACAGAAGACCCTCTAGAGCTCAAACTGCATTAAAAACAGACATGACTCTGTAGTGGAAGTCTCCACATGGTCTCAAAATCACCTCAGAAACAGTGTCTGTGAACACGTTGTGTTTCTTAGTATCCATACTCAGCAGAGCTCAATTTGGATAACCTGTGTGAAGAGGAAAGCTGTCCTGTGATCCGACAATTCCAAGTTTGACGTTATTTTTGAAAGTCAACAGTGCAACAGTATGGCTCTGTAGTAGAAGAGTCCAGGTGTCAATCTGCCTAATCTTGACTTGTCGCATGTTTTTAACATTTGGTGCATTGCCGGGCCGGCTGTGGCAAAGTGGTAGAGTTGTTGCCCCACCTTTGCAGGTTCGATTCCAGCTCCTGCAGTCACATGCAGAAGTGTCCTTGAGCAAGACACTGAACCCCAAGTTGCTCCCACTGTTGTTCAGTGGTGTATGAATGTGGTATGAATGTATTAGCTGTAGCTGATGGCTTCTACATTAGTTTCATTAGCCAGCCATCAGTGTGTGAATGTGGTGTGATTGGGTGAATGAGGCTAGCAGTGTAAAGCGCTCTGAGTAGTCGGTAAGACTAGAAAAGCGCTATATAAGTACTGGTCCATTTACCGTTTACCATTTACCATTTTGCCATAAAATGAAAAATACAACAAAGGAAAAAAAAATGATAAGTAGCAAAATTCCTTTATTGAGCAAAAACATTTTAAAACTCCAGAAACTGGTTCACTGAATTACCAAACGTTTACGGATTGATGCTAAAAGAAGAGCTGATTTATCACAATCCTAATTTAGAGTTTCCATTATTATAAAGGAAATTTATGAAAAAGAATTTTTGAAAGTTTCCATTTTCTGCCTGTCAAGCTTTTTCAAAATATCAGTTTATTATATAATTTATTAATTTTCCGAGATTTAAGCCAGCTTGGACGTTTTTCTTCACACGAGTTGGAAGAGAGTCCTACGTTGTACTCAGGATCTCTTTTTATTGAAATCCAACAAGAACTTGAAACAAAAGCTCTGGCATCGTTCTATATCAAACCACAAGAAGTGAATGTTGAACCGATCTGAAGACGTAGATCTGTAGCTTGATAGTAAATCCTCATCATGTGTTTAAAGAGAATAAAGAGAATGCCTGTTTTTGTTTTTGTTTTGTTTTTTTCCTCCTGTCACATCTTTAATCTGAGCGCTCAACCCCACTGCTGTTTTTTTTTTTTTTTTTCTGTCGGTGTTAATCCTTGATGCCCATTTCTGGCCGAAACAACGCCAAGTTCATCAGAGGCGATCTCATCCGTTTAAAAACTTGTCAAGGATTACCAGAACATCTTTTTTTCCTGTGTTTCCGGGAAGATTACCGTGCGCTCCCTGAAAATCTGGGCCGACGGAGAGTCACATGAAAACAAAAGCATCTTTTGGCTTTCAGAGGAGTCTCTGGTTTCCGTGAGGTCGAAGCAGAAATGTAGCATCAGTAAAGATTATACACAGTTTATTTAAACAAACGGCTCCTTCTATGTGTAAGAAAACAGCCTGTATGCATATGAAATATATTAACAGTAAATTAAAGTTCTCATTTAGATTTCGCATGTTGGTTATTTTGTTTCTGAAGTACAAAATTCATTTGAATCGAAACTATAGTGTGTGTGTTTTTTTGTGTGTTTTGTCTGCAGGGCCTGTTTTCAGACGGCTCACTTCTACATCGAGGACAGCTCATCACCCCGAGTCATCCCTGCTCAGTCCACAGCTGTTTTAAATGATGGTAACACACACACACACACACACACAAGCAAGGACTCATGCTGACATGAGCAAAATAGAATAGAAATGTACATTTTGAAGCTCATAATCACAACTTTCCTCACAGGCGTTTACAATAAATTTCGTTTTGAGGTGTCGTAACACGCCGGTTCTTTCCTCGTATTGTTTGAATCACCTTGTGTCACATCATCCTGAACATACCGCACCACATCTTATCATATGGCCCCGTACTACACTGTATTTCATGCCGTGCTTTGCCACTTTGTTTTATCATCACTTTGTGTCTTATCATATCAAATTTTCTCTTGTGGCACTGTGTCATGTCATATTGTCTGTTATTTATCTCATGGTCTATATGTTTCATGTCTTGAATTATTGTATCTTATCTCGTGTCCTGTCTCATGGTTCTGTTGTTTTGCATTGTGATGTATCTTATCTCACAGTATCCTCTTGTGTTGTGTTTCAATGTATGTTGTTGTATCTTATATCTCACAGTGTTATTGTATAATTTTGTGCAGTAAAATAGCTTATCTTATATCATAGTGCTGTGTCATTTCATTGTGTAACACGTAAATAAAAACAGAATACAATGATCTGCAAATCCTTTTTTAATTTATATCCAATTAAATACACCACAAAGACAAGATATTTATTGTTCAAACTGATAAACTTTATTGATTTTTTTTTGAAAATATTCACTCATTTTGAATTTGATGTCTGCAGCACGTTCCTAAAAAGCTGGGTCAGGCTCATGTTTCCACTGTGTTCCATCACCTTTCCTTTTAACAACACTCAAAAAGCGTTTGTGAACTGAGGACACTAATTGTTGAAGCTTTGGAGGTGGAATTCTTTACCATTATTGATTGATGAACAACTTCAGTTGATCAACAGTTCACTTCATAATGCGCCATACATTTTCAATGGGCAACAGGTCTGGACTGCAGGCAGGCCAGTCTAGTACCCGCACTCTTTTACTACGAAGCCACGCTGTTGTAACACATGCAGAATGTGTCTTGTCATTGTCTTGCTGAAATAAGCAGGGACGTCCCTGAAAAAGACGTGGCTTGGATGGCAGCATATGTTGCTCCAAAACCTGTATGTACCTTTCGGCATTAATGGAGCCTTCACAGATGGTCAAGTTAGCCATGCCATGGGCACTAACACACCCCCATACCATCACAGATGCTGGCTTTGAGACTTTGACCTGAGAACAATCCAGATTGTCCTTTTCCTCTTTGGCCTGGAGGACACCACGTCCATGATTTCCAAAAGCAATTTGAAATGTGGACTCGTCAGACCACAGCACACTTTTCCACTTTGCGTCAGTCCATCTCAGATGAGCTCGGGTCCAGAGAAGCCGGCGGTGTTTCTGGGTGTTGTTGATATATGTCTTTGTCTTTGCATGGTAGAGTTTGAACTGTCACTTGTAGATGTAGTGATGAACTGTGTTAACTGACAGTAGTTTTCTGAAGTCTTCCTGAGCCCACGTGGTAATATCCTTTACACAATGATGTTGGTTTTTAATGCAGTGCTGCCTGAGGGGTCAAAGGTCACGGGCATTCAGTGTTGGTTTTCAGCCTTGCTGCTTACGTGCAGAGATTTCTCCAGATTCTCTGAATCTTTTGATGATATTATGGACTGTAGATGATCAAATCCATCAATTCCTTGACATTGTACATTGAGAAACATTGTTCTTAAACTGTTGGACTATTTACTCACGCAGTTGTTCACAAAGTGGTAAACCTGGTCCCATCCTTGCTTGTGAACGACTGAGCCTTTCAGGGATGCTCCTTTTATACCCAATCATGACACTCACCTGTTTCCAATGAACCTGTTCACCTGTGGAATGTTCCAAACAGGTGTTTTTTGAGCATTCCTCAACTTTCCCAGTCTGTTGTTGACCCTGTCCCAGCTTTTTTGGAATGTGTTGCAGCCATCAAATTCAAAACGAATGAATATTTGCAAAAACAAACAATAAAGTTTATCAGTTTGAACAATAAATATCTTGTCTTTGTAGTGTATTCAATTGAATATGGGTTAAACACGATCTGCAAATCATTGTATTCTGTTTTTATTTACGTTTTACACAATGTCCCAACTTCATTAGAATTGGGGTCGTATCATGTCCTGTCGTATCTAATTCGACAGTGTTGTGTCAGTTTTCACATATTAAATTCTATGGAGCCTTCAGTTGTCTCACAAAAGTTAGCAGATTAAACTCCTAAACGACGTTGCTTACAGACGGAGATGCCTTGTGATTTTTTTTTTATTTTTTATCTTTTTCTTTTTTGAGCAGCTCTACAAATATTTTCTTTTTGACACCCCCATTTCCAAAAGAGCTGAACCATCCCTTCAAAGAGCACACACAGAGCTCGATATTTACCACAGCTCAGCCAAGAAGAGAGAACACTAACACAACACACAAACACACACGTTTCAATAGACAGGTTACGTTCTCCTTACAAAAGGATGAAATTTGAAAATGTCCCCTTTGCAGGAACACAAACGTCTTTACACCTCGGTCATCATCAGTTTTCTTAATGCCGTCCTTGATGTTTCCTATAACTTCGCACGCAATACAGAAATATGAACACGCTTTTCTTTTCTCAGATGAACAAACAACGTTCCCGGTGAAGGACTTTGTCAAACACGTAGCCCAGCTTCACGACACCCGCGGCTTTCAGCGGGAGTTTGAGGTACGCGGACCAGATTATTTTCAGATATTTGAACTCTTGATAATAAAATAAAGATCTCTGCAGTGTTTGTGGACATGTTTGTGTGTGATTGTTATCATGTTGTTGTGTGCCTGCTGCATAGCGAGCTGTGAAGGATAGTTTGACAGAGTGCTGAAACATTGTGCTGAAACACTGTGCGCCTCCTCCTGCTGTCGTAGTTCAAAGGTCATAGACACAGGAGTTGTCTTAAATTTATTTGGATTAAATTAAGATTATTCACACCTGTTTTCTTTTCAACAACTCTGAGACATATGTAATTAAATTTAGTTTTTTAATTTGCTGAATTGATTCTCACATCCACAGCTCATGTGCTCGCCTCAAGCTACACCTGTCGTCCGTGTTGATGTTCCCTCTGTGTGGCAGAAGCATGAGCTGTTGTGTGAGATATCAGGTCTTGTGTTGTCTTGTAATTTGTGTTTTTGCACCCCTCCTGTTCACTGTGTTTTCACGGACACGTCCCGCCCGCCTGCCTGCCTGCCTGCTGCTTCCTCCCCTCGTCGTTAGAAACTGAAGGAGAGTTACGAGGTAAGACGCTCTCCTCCCCGTGAACACCGCAGCACCGTGTCGACGTTTCTGTCTCTGTGGGTGTTTGAAGCATGCTCTGTTTTATTGTCATGTTGAACAAATGATGGATGTTTTGAAAGATTTTGTAAAGCGGTCTTAAAAGTAGGGCCTCTCTCAGATAAATCTTCGTCCCTGTTGTTGTTTCTGTTTCCTGCAAACTTCACAACCAGCAACGATGCAATTAAACTGTTTTTCTAAGCTGCAGAAAATCTCTCCAAATGTCTAAACTTCTTTTTTTTTAAGCCCCCATGACTCAAAGTAGATGTTTGATTTTCATTTTATCACATTTTATTAAAAATATTCAACATTGTCCTGATTTATTCTGCATCCAGAGGGAAATACAAATGTTCAGCTCAGCGACTGACCCCGTGTGTGTGTGTTTGTGTGTGTGTGTTTTCAGGAGGTTCAGTCATGCACGGTGGACATGGGGATAACGACCGACAGCTCCAACCATCCTGACAACAAAAACAAAAACAGATACAGCAACATCTTGGCCTGTGAGTACAAAAACAGCGCTGATTTTTATTTAAAGGGTTTTTTTTTTTCCATACAAGGATATTAATGAATAATGAATGAATTAATTATGAATATAAGATCCTATTTAAAGAGGAAGGGATAGAAAAAAATGAAGGAGAGAGAGGAGAAGGAAATATAAGTAGAAGGAAAATAAAATAAATGAAGAAGTAGAAAATAAAAACATGTTTGAAAAAAGTGGCCTACGCCATACGCTTTAAACATTGTTTCATAATATTAGAACTTAAATATGGTTTATTTTAATCATATAACTTATTTATTTTTAATTCTTTTATTTATTTAGTTTAACTGTTCATAATTTAACGGATATTTTGATGCTTTACCTTATTTTTAACGTTTCAACTGTTCAAATAAATCATCATATTTTATTGCTTTGAGTGTGGATCAGTCTCTACTCTTATTTACTCTGTTTTTATGTCTTTAATTTTGTCTTTTCCATCACAGTAAAACACATTCAACTGCATTTCAAGTGTACGAAAGGTGTCGTGTGACTCAAAGTGATGAATTGATTAAAAAAAACAAAAAAACAATGAAAATAGGAGAAAATATTGTTGGCTAAGTGATGCATTCACGTACGGATAGAAAATATAAAAGTTTCTGTCATTGAAGCTGCTTTTGTAAACAAACCAGTCAGATTGTTGGGATATGAACAGGAAGTTGGAACGAAATAAGACTTCAACGCTAAATATCAACAATAATTTACACAAAATTATCACAGAAGCGCAGAATACAATATGTAGATGAGCTGAAAGCTAACTCTGGTACGATGCATCAAATGGTGACATTTATGTTCAATATTGTACACGATTCCTTTATAAATAAAATAAATTTAAAAAAACAGAATAACGTTCAATGATTAAAAGAAATATGTTCAAGAACAAAGTAGTAAGGATATCATAGTGCACAGATTATCACAGTGTTTAGTTTGCTAAAATAAAGACTGTTTTTTAAAGTTTTTTAAGGGAGGGATTTAATACTTGGAAGGGTTTTTTTTTCTTCATCCTCTGTTTAAAAGATATCTGCTAACTAAGAAATAAAAGCACAAATACGCTCCAACGCCTTTCATGATTGAACATTTTAAGTAAGTCTGATGACGTTGATGCTAAAGATGTTATTGTGGAGTTTGTGTATGTTGGAAAAGTTTCCTAAGCAGTGACTCTAAGTTGGTGGACACAAAAGTGGGCCTCTAGCCTTTACCAGGAAAACAAAAATCCACTGCTTTTATTTTGAAGGGGATTTTTTTATGCAGCTGAGCCACACCCACTGTAATTCTAATGGACACTTGTTTGGTACTTTTTTTTCAGAGGCAAACTTGAAGACCTTAGGACATCATTAAAGTCTTTTCTTTAAATATCTTTAAAGAAATCTAAATCTTTTTTCTCTATTTGGTTACAGTTAGTCATCAGGGAACCGATGCACTGTGAGGCTTATCAAGATGAAGGATATTAAATTAGCATCTCAGTTTAGCCATGAATGAGATAATCCCAGAATATTTTTGATGTAACACATAAAAGTGCTTCAAAAAATGGGATTTGGAAACAATAATAAGATATATGGACAGAGAATAAAGTGTTTAGTGTAATCAGTCTGATTTATTGCTGCTCTGTTTTCTCGTCTTTACAGTCGACCACAGCCGAGTGCGTCTCTCGCCGCAGGCCGATAAAGACGGGAAGACGAGGGATTACATCAACGCAAACTACGTGGACGTAAGGCGCCGTTTAAACTTGATTCTCAATCTGAGTTCTTAAAAACTGAGGCCGTCATTTCCATTCTGTTTCTGGGAATTCAGACGCAGCCTGAACTTTATGATTTATCCCCCCTGCCCCCGCCCCCGAACAGCTCCAAACCTCTTCATTAAAAAGCCCATTGTGGCTGTGTGGCTCAGTTGTTTTTCATTTTACTCTTGTTTTGTGAAAACCAGAGGCCACACACACACACACACTCAGTCACAAACACACACACGCTGTGCCTGTCACGTCTTCTCTGCACAGCCGATGACACTGAGATGTGTGTGGTATAAAGGTGACATGACGCTGTCAGCCATGTGAAGGCTAATAAAGAAGTCAAATGAGCGATTGAATAAGACGTGACATTTTACTTCCTGCGCTGCTCTTAAAGGGACAGCGAGGGGACGATCTTTTCTTGACAAACAAAAGTTAGGAGACCTTGAGCTCCAGAGAAATCTTCTGCAGTTTCTTATTTTTATTGAAACATTTGAAAAGCTTAAAAGTATTTCTGCTTCAGATTGTTTTCTGAGAATGTGCGGTGTTTTCAGTGTCACAGTATCACAAGAATGAAAGTCTGGCGATGTTGGATTTCAAGCTCAAATAGGATTCGATAGTCATCTGTTTGAAATTGAGTTGACCCATGTTTTTTCTAACATGGACGCTGGCTTTATGACCTATACTGCAGCCAGCCAATAGGGGGAGCTCAAAATGTCTTGGCTTCACTTTTGGACAGCTGTCATGGAGGAAAAGTAACCACGCCCCTCAGAGCCAAAATCAATATGTTTTGAGTTTTTGAACATTTTTGACTTTTGTGAACTGTTTCAATATTTTTGTCTCATCAGGGTTTCAAGAAGCAGCGCTCCTACATCGCCGCTCAGGGTCCCCTGAGGTCCAGCACGGAGGACTTCTGGAGGATGGTTTGGGAGCAAAACGTCTCCGTCATCGTCATGATCACAAACCTGGTGGAGAAGGGAAGAGTGAGTGACCAGATTTGATTTAAAATGCCCAAATTTACATCAAGATTTCTTATAATCCCAATCCTGCTCCGCATTTTATGGCTAAATGTTTCCATATTTACAAATCTGAAGATTAAAAATGATTAAATTTTATTCCTACATTTAGTCAAAAGGTGAATGAATAGATAAAACCTCTCTTTCTTCTCCGTTATATTTACTAAATGTTGATGTTCTGTCCGCCCTCAGAGAAAGTGTGATCAGTACTGGCCGGCTGAGACTCAGGAGGAGTTCGGCAGCTTCCTGTTGACGGTGAAGAGCAGCAGAGTGCTCGCCCACTACACCGAGAGGACCTTCACCATCAGGAACACACACGCCAAAAAGGTCAGAGAACAGAGAGTCAGAGAAATAAAAACATATGATGTGACCGTGGTAAGATTGAAAAAAAACGACCAAAAAAAAAACAGGCCTGACATCTTTGTTTCATTATTCTCAAAAACAAGATATCATCAGACACTCTGACATACAGGGTTGTTTTTTTTACTGTGGTTAAAAAAAATGTTATTTTCTATTCTTAGTAAACTCAAAAACTATGAAAAACTTCTTTTTAATTTGCTTAAAACTGTTTAAATATTCAGTCACTATTAAACTTCATTTGTAAGTTTTCTGGATTTTGCAAAAAAAAACAAATTTCACTTACACTGCAAAAACTGACATCTATGGGAGTGTGTTTTTGTCGCATTTAACGTAACAATTGCCTTATCATACTTGATATGAGCCACATTCAGCAGACAAGTCCAGGAACGTGTCTTATTTCAAGATGTCAAAAGACAAAAATAAGGTCTGAATTACCTGCAACAAGTAAAAAAATCTGCCAGTGGGGTCAGAAAAGTTTACTTGTCAAGTTTAGAATAACGTCTAAATACAAGAAAATTTCACTGACTCCACTGGCAGATTTTTTTTACTTGTTACGAACAATTCAGAGCTGATTTTTGTCCTCACTAAAAATAAGACAAAAGCACTTCCTAAGTTTTCTTTTTTTTTTGCAGTGTAATTTAATGACACTGGCAGAGGAAAAATTACAATAATGAGAAAAATAATGAAAAACTTCAATTATGAGTTTTAGATGTTGAACAAAAAAAGCATGAAAAGTGTGATCAGACGACTTTTCGTCAATAAAATTTTTGTTAATCTGTTTAATTTGTCTTTCGTTCCCATTTTCAACCCCTTAACATATTTTGTTTTTGATTTAAAGATACTTTCCGTACGTTTTCTCATGGAGAGACTTTGCAGCTTCCACTTTGTGCTCACTTGTTTATACAGCCAAATACAACAACCACAAATAACTTCCCAAATTATGCTTTCAAGAGTATTTTTGTTTTTTTCAGTGATTTTAACCCCAAAAATTTCATAATTTTGACGGTGAAAAAATTCCCACAATTCCATTTGTTTGCAGATTATTTGTTTAGGGTTTGGGTTTTCCCAATTTACTAAAATTCATAAAGCAACTTAAAATGACACATGTTCAGATTTTTTAATTTTCTTTTCTTATTTATGAACTGTAGGCCAGAATTATCCAGATTACAATAGAATAATGGTTAAAACCTCTTATGAGCCTGAGTTATCTTGAATTTTTTTCTTTATTAGACAAGTCGTGAAAAATATTGAAAAAATGTTCAATGCTCAAATTTTTGAGATTCACTGGTGCATAAATTAATCAGTCTTTTAAAGAAGCAAGTTATAAATAAATACGTACTCTTCAAAAAAAAAAGCAAAAAAGAGGAAAAAAAACAAAATTTGTAAAAAAAAATTTAGAGAAACTGTAAAAACAAATTTAATTTTGTAACACCATGAACACATAATCCATCCTGTGAGTTTCATTTGATCACTTCCTGTTTTGTCTTCTTTACCTGCAGGGATCACAGAAGGGGCGGAGCAACGAGCGGACGGTGACACACTTCCATTACACCCAGTGGCCCGACATGGGCGTCCCAGAGTTCGCTCTACCGCTGCTCAGCTTCGTCCGCAAGTCGTCCAAAGCCAGGAAAGACAGCACAGGCGCGGCGGTGGTTCACTGCAGGTAACAGCTGATAAAACAAAGCTTTTACTCTTCATCCTCACATCAGTTAAATCCTCCTCCTCGCTCTTCTTCTCTCCTGTTGTTGTGCAGTGCTGGCGTGGGCCGGACGGGCACCTACATCGTCCTGGACAGCATGCTGAAGCAGATCAGTGACGAAAACAGCGTCAACATCACAGGCTTCCTCAAACACATCCGCACACAGAGGAACTACCTGGTCCAGACAGAGGTCAGAGGTCACCTGATCATACTTTTAACATGGAAACATGAATTAGTCTTCAGCAAACCAATCACAGCTCTGTCCGTCTCCTCTCTGCAGGAACAGTACGTGTTCATCCACGACGCTTTGGTGGAAGCCATCCTGTCCGGGGACACGGAGGTGGTGGGGGCTCACCTGCACAGGTATGTGGACGAGCTGCTGATCCCGGGGCCTGCTGGGAGGACGCGTCTGGAGAAACAGTTCAAGGTGAGCAGCTCCTGGATCTTTTTCAAGGTTTTATGGCTCATTTGAAGATTTAGAGTCTGCAAAAAGAGTGTTGAATTAACCCGCTGGAGCTCGTACTCGCTCTTTTCTGCACGGCTTTGTTGATGTGACATTTTTTAACCCAAAAGAATTTCAGTGGATTTTGGCCTTGATTTAGGAAGATTTTAGAGTTCCTTTAGCAAACGCCGGAAGAAAACACCTGATTTCTTTTTTTTTTTTTAGTTAAATTTTTTGGGCATCTTCGCCTTGAATGAACATGACGGATGAAAAGAGACGAAATATGGGGAGCGAACAAAAAATCTAGATGAAAAACCTTAAAAGGAAAACATTTAAAGACATGAAGAGTTAGCTGAACAAATGAAGATCAGTGTTCATTCCTGCATTATAAAAGATCAGTTTTTGCAGTCGCTGACAGATGTTTGGTGTTTCTTTGCAGCTGATTTCTCACTCTGGAGTGAAGCAGAGCGACTTTTCTGCAGCGCTGCAGGAAAACAACCGCAGCAAGAACAGAAACTCCTCCGTGGTACCAAGTGAGTCCCACATGTTGATTGTTAGATTCTTAGTTTGTCTGTTTAGCTGCAGTTTTCTGACATGTCTGTCACTTTAATCTGCAGCGGACAGGTCGAGAGTGTGTTTGTCCACAGCAGCTGGAGAAACGTCGGACTACATAAACGCATCGTACATCACGGTAAGAATTTTTACTCTTTCTGTTAAGATGATTTTTTTTTTTTCATAAGGGTCGCAACGATTCTCTAAATCTGTGTTTCTGTTCCTGCAGGGCTACAGGCAGAGCAGTGAGTTCATCATTACCCAGAACCCTTTGCCAGGCACCATAAAAGACTTCTGGAAGATGATCTGGGACCACAACGCCCCTGTCATCGTGTCACTGCCAGGCGGGGTGAGGAAGTGTTTAGTTTTAAAGAAAAACAAATACAGGATTAAAAATCAAAGTCATGCAGGTGTTAAATCAGAGTTTGAATTTGTCTTCTGCTAAATTTGTTCCTTTTCAGACGGAGGAAGAGGGGGTGGGGCTCAGTGCTGTTTGGCCTCGTAAAGGGCAGCCAATCAGCTACGATACGTTCACGATCACTCAGAGGAGTGAGAATAACATCTGTCTGGCCAACGAGGACATGGTGGTGGTCCAGGAGTACGTACTGGAAGCTACACAGGTCAGTTCACCGGGAAACGAGGGTGGAGTACTGCATCCAATCAACTTTCTTCTTCTGTTGTAAGTAATCCGTCTGGATGTAGAAGAGGATTACGAACAGGCAGGGGTAAAAACAGGAAGTGTTGATTTTTAAAGACAGATATTGAACATCTGAACTCCTTTTTAACAAATGAACAAAAGTTTGAAAATTTAGAAGTCAACTTATTTTTATTGAGGGCCATATTCGATTTGGTGAAAATGACCAGAAGCCAGCAGCTCTTACTGACATTTATTAACATATGGATGCTCCGCTTTTATTTACGGATACTCGTCACTAAATGTGGTCAAGCATCCTTGTTCTGTCATCCCAGACTGATGAAATCAAAGCTCACCTGTCCCTGTCAGCCAATCACTGTAGATGTAGTAAGTCAAGTGGTTCCTGAAACATAACATCATCCATAGCAACAGGGTCAGCTCCACCTCTTTTTCTTTAAGCTTAACAGTTCTCTGAATTCCTGAGTAAGAGTTAGTCTGAGCAGCTTTATGAAAAGGTTTTAAGAGAGAACTCTGAACCAGGAACTTTTAGTGTCATTTAGGGGTCCTCCAAGTGGTCAGATAAAATGCTTTGTGAATTCTGACCCTGGTCTTTAGGGTTGAGGCATGCTTGAGCACGGTATGGTTGGCCAGTGTATACCGGCCCTAAGATCTTCTGATTCGTTCAACCACTGAGGACCTAAGGTCCTAAGTGTTCCCTGAACGGATGAGTCTTCAGACGTCTCTTAAAAGAAGAAAGGGACTCTGCGGATCGTAGTGAGTTGGGTAATTCATCCCATCATTTGAGAACAACAGAAGAGAAGAGTCTGGTAGAGATTTAGAGCCATGCTGGGCTGGGAGCACCAGGCGTCTCTCACAGGCAGAGTGTAGCGGGAAGGAGGGAGTGTAGACCTGGATGAGGGACTCCAGGTAGGAAGGAGCTGTTCTTGGCACTTTTTTGTAAACCAGAAGAAGAGCTTTGAATTTCCCTCTTCTGTCCTTTCAGGACGACTACGTTCTTGAAGTCAAACACTACCGTGCCCCCCACTGGCCAAACCCAGACAGTCCTATCAGCAACACCTTTGAGCTCCTCAACCTGGTGAAAGAGGAGAGTTCTGCCAAGGAGGGACCCACAGTGGTCCACGATGAGTAGGAACACCTTCACTGTCTTTAGCATTAGATAATATATACACAGATGTTTTTATGTCATGATATTTAAGTAGAGATATTATATGGTGAGTTGTATGTTTTATTTCAGTGTGGGTGGAGTCACAGCGGGAACATTTTGTGCCCTGACGACTCTGACTCGTCAGCTTGAAGCAGAGGGTTCAGTCGATGTCTTCCAAGTGGCCAAACTGATGAACCTCATGAGACCAGGAATCTTCAGCGACATCGTAAGCTTTGGTTTTCTCTCACCCTACGCTGATGATAATTTGTTCTACTACACAGCCTATATGATGTTCACTTTACTCTTAAAGTGTAGCTCCAAATCATGACATCTTGACTTAACTTTAAACGTACTGTGCAACAGAATGAGTTATCTCTTTCAGCCACATCTTTATGTAGAATGTGTTGTCAAAGGTCTGGATTTCAGTATGGGGAGTGTTTTAGTTTCTGTTAATGTATCAGGGTTTTAGTCTGGACCAATCAGGTTTCAGCAGGTTTCAATGTCTGCGGGACAAATGCAGTTTGTATGGAGAGCAAAAGCCTGAGTGGAATACTTCTGCAGTTTTAAGGCTATGTCCTAGAATTTCTGCTCGACAAAGTAAAGTTGTAGAGATTAAAGGTAAAGAAAAGACAGTTTTCGGTTTGTTAGGGTTAGAAAAAGGTACAAAAACGTGTCAAAAGCAATCGCCTTGGCTTATTTTCTCTGCAAATACATTCAAACATTTCCGTTAATCTGCTTCACTTTCCAAAATGTTATTTAGAAGCTTTGTGTAACCAGCATTCTACCCAGAGACTTATAACAACTGTTTACGTCTTGCAGGAGCAATACCAGTTCCTGTACAAAGCCATGCTGAGTCTCATCGGGACGCAAGAAGACGAGAAAACCCTCCAGTCCTCTGACAACAACGGTACCATCGTGGTGGGAACTGCCAGCACTGCAGAGAGCCTTGAGTCCCTGGTGTAACCGCTTCAAAACAACACAAAGAACTCCTGTTTCACTTTGGCAAATGAGCAGCAGCATTTAGTCTCCTCTTCAACCACCAACAGAACTTCTCCTGATGCCAGACTCACTCTACAACCTCTTGAAAAAGAAATCCTCCTCATTCAGGACCCAGCTGGAGGCTGGCATGTACTGAACTAGTGTCTTCTTCGTCTTCTTCACTGGATCTGGACTCCTTGCGGTTTTGTAATGTGTGCCTTTTTGTATTTTTCATCCTGTACTTTTTAACTTTGATACAAGCTGTAGACTAACCGTCTGATGTTTTAACTCTGTACTCTCCTACTAACACTTTTGCTAGACCTTTGTATTTATTGGCACTGAGCCAAACGGGAAAAAAAAGGGAAAAACTGCATCTTTTTACAACAAATGAAATATTTTGTTAGCTCGTCTTTTATAGATCTCCTGCACTGAAATCCTTCATGTAAATACCAATCGCAACAGTAGCAGCAGTGTGCTGTTGAAGTCAAATATTAAATAAGGGCCTGGAATAATAAAAATAATAATCTAATGTAAATAATATTATAGTAATCAACCTGATGGACCAAATTTCTATTTATACTTTTAGATTTTTTTTATATTTTACCATTTCTAGTGCATTCAAATGTTATGTTTCATTCTAATTGTGTAGTTTGAGTACATTAATGCTTTTATATTCCGGATTTTGTAACAGACTAAATGTGATGCATGGGGTACTGACATGTTTGTTTGTTTTTTTTTAGCTGGACATGGAACACTGCTGGATTATTAGCTAGGGGATTAAAGAAGTAAAAGAACAACAACAACAACAACAAAAACTGCCTGTTGATGTTTTATTGTTGATGTTTTAATTTATGTTTTGATGATCTGAAAACGTGCATATCTCCAGAAAAATAAGATGAAAATAAATAAAATGTATTTAATCCCAATTTCTTAGGGCTTCTGTACTGAAGCCCTAAGAAATAAGGCAAATAACACTACAAGATGCCATATGGGACAAAAGGGAAAATTTGCATCTTTTTACATCAAATGTTTTCACATGACGTCATCAGCTCAAGCTCGGCCATGTTGGAGGCACTCTCACAGCAGAACGGAACTGATCTTCCAGGTATATAAGATTATTGTCGCACAAAATGGTAAATTATTGCAACATTTTTGGATGCCCTGATTGGTTGAACATCTCAAATACTTCTGACTTCCAAAAATTATCGCAAATGGAGGTGAGGAGTGCAAACAATTGTTTGAAGAACGGAGGGGACTGTGGCTTGATAAGATCCACCAGGATTTCCAAGGAAATAATCTGTACAATGTTCAAGTCTGTTCACATTTCTTGTCAGATAGGTCATAATCTCTGTCCACACTTCAGTAAAATATATTATGATAGAATATCACTTAGATTGAGAGGAAAGTCACACCAATAAATAGTTAGTTAAAGTATCAGAATGTAAGCCTCTCCCAAGAGAACACCATGTATTCCCTGGACCCCTCCCCCATGAAAAATATAATAGTAAAATCTAGGTTTTCAAACCTTAGGGTAGATGATAAAGATGCTACCTCCTCGTATGGGTCTCCCCTGCCTATAGGTATAACTTTTCAAAATATCTCTTTTTCTTGCTGGCCAAATCCTTCACAATAAATTTTAGTGTTCTCCATGTGTTTAAGCACATTTGTTAATGGATAAAGCATCTTGAAACGATATATTACTGTGCACCTCTGTCTCTGTCCATTCAATATTTACCTTAGTGTAGCTCCAATATGGCCGCTCATCCATCACAAAGGTAGCAGCAGTTAGGTATTGAAGTTAAAAATAATAAAGGCCTGAATTAATAAATAATCTTAAATGAAATGATGACCACATCCAAGTCAAAAACACGTTTCAAGAATAAGTCTTAACTTTATGAGAACTGCTATCAATTTACAAAAAATAAGAATTTTTAAAATAAAATAAGAAACAAGCACAAAATTCGTTAACGTCTTAAATCATGGTGATAAATATTTTCAAAGACCTAAAGCTTTTTTTTAACTTCTAATAAAGTTCTCAGTAAAAAAACAGACTTTTATTTTGAAAATTGTTTGTGACGATGACGAAGCGGTTTCCGGGTGTAACGGAGAAGACTGAAGTTCAGACGTCATAAGAAAAAAAAAAGCGTAATTTTCTTACAAAAATTTCCGTTAGCTAAAATCTCTAAGAATACATCAACGGGTAAGGATTCGAACACTTCTTGGATGACATTTTTTGGACCATAACTCATAAAACATTTTTTAAAAATAAGCAAATTATGTTTGCTAGCTTGCAGTATCAAAGCTAACGGCGATGTTCGCTAACGGTTATTGAGAAATTGAATGAACGCTTTAGTTTGAAAGAGCCAATGTTTGCCCTGTTAGATGCCATTTATTCAGTAACTGAACAAACAAACAAACAACAACAACATAAAAAAAATGGTTCCATTAGTTTCACTAAGTGAAACCGTTGTGGTAAATAGGAAAACACCGAAACATTAGTAGTATAATTTCATATACCAATATGACGTCTTCTTCCACTTCTTTTTTTTTTTCTTTTTGTTTCATAACAGAGAATTTTAAAGAATTACAGCAGCAAATGATGAATTTACTATAAGAATATATACAATAAAAATAGTATAACAAGTGTGACTCGGAAAAATATGTACAAAATATGCAAAGATTGATAAAATAGGTAAGAAAAAATATATACAGAGATATAAGATGGTGAAGAGGTATTGCATATGTTAAGGGGTGGGATGTAATGATTATTACACCAACAATAAAAACATTTATCCCAGGTTTAGAAAACAGAGGGTTGGAATATTAAGTGTTAACTGATGAAATCATGTAAATATGACTCATATATTCAAACATCAGATAACAGTTTGCAAGCAAAATGTGTGCAAGTAATCTTTTGCACCAAAGTTTGAGCACAAGATGTTGATTTGTGCACAGGAGAATGACTAGTTTGTAGTTTGTATACTTGAACTATGAGATAAGAATTTGTAAACGATTTCTTGGGTGCAAAATTTGATGTCTTGTTCATTGAACAAAAAAAAATGCTCTGGGGAGCTTGATAATACTTAAATGGGAAATATATAAAGCTGGTGTCCAGGCATCAGTATGAATAGATAAATACTACTGGACGTCAGATTAACCTGAGACTAGTTTTATACTTCAGCTTGTGGTTCATTAGAGATTTTACCTCCCGACAAAAAAAGTAAAGATGTGAATCCCACTCGATAGCAAAGAGGCAATCAAACTCAGACTGAGAAAGCAGGTTACATTTGCATGTTGTGACGTGATTATCCAGAGTGACTTACAGCAGCAGAATGAGCGTCAGCTTCTGGATCAACAAGCTCACAGACGACCGACAGGAAAGAGGACGAAGGTGAGAGGTCACAACGGACAGACAAAAGATGGAGCAAACACTCCTGTGAGCCTGACAGGAGAGAGGTGTTAAAGACACAAACACAGAAATGGAGAAAATGGAGACGGGGTCTGATGAGGTCCTGTCCGACCTGTGGATTATTTCCTCCTCTATAGAGTCATGCTTTAATCCCTGTGCTGAACTGGTTATTACAGTTGATTTCCCATGTGTTAATCTGGGCTAAGGCTCTGCAAGAAACGCGCCTTTTCAGGACAGAAAATAGGTCAAGTGTCCAGACGTCGTCTTGACCGGCCCCTGTATCCACACCTTCATTTGCATTTTTGACTTTTCATAATTACATGCCCAATTATCCCCTGCTTGGTGGCCTAGTTTGCATGGCTGCCTCCAAATTGAATGGAAGCAAACAGGCTGATTGTCTTTTTTTTTTTTTTTTTTTTTGTGAGAGGAGATGAGCTGGAGGTCAGGAAGGTGCTGATCAGAAATACACAGAAAGAAACAAACGCATACTGATGTGAAATAAGCAATCTGTGGAGGGAGTAATTCCAGTACGAGTGAAAGGGTTTTTTTTTTAAGATGTGTTAAAACTTTTGTTAAAAAGTACCAGAATATATCGTTAGCCTCGCAGCATTGTTGTCTAAGTCAGTGAAATGTAAATAAAATACATAAACAATATTTATACAACATATAAATAAGATACAGGACAGATTTTTTTATTTATTTTTTTTAATAAAAACAAATTTAAGCAATTTTCCGACAAAACTGTTTGAAGGTAAATAGTATCTCAGTACAATCATGAAGATGTTAAATTTAAGACTTGTTTAAGTTTCTTTCGTAAGACATATTTTAAAAGCAAATTCAAAGTCTCGCTTTAGAAAGAGAATAAATCAATCAACAATACAGGAAGTAAAAACAGTTTGATAAACTAAAGTGGATACCAGAGCAGATTAAGAAACTACTCACACACTTCTAAAGGTGAGCGTTAGAGTATGAGGGCCTTGGACGAGGTACAAAGGAGAAGGAAGTTTAGTTTTTCATTTTGCAAAAAAATTGTAAAAGAGGTCAAAATGCTGTTTTTTTTTGATGAGAATAAAACCGTATATGTCTGCCTCTGCAAAATGCCATGTGTAGATGACTGCCTGGAACTGTTCGCTTTTTCCTTTTCAGCTGATCGATGTCTGTGTGAAGACACTGTGGGCTAGAACGGTCTGCAGCTACACAAACCACAGTCGAGGCTTCCGCTGCATGGCTTCAATTAAAGACAGAATTAGTGTATCAACTGGAATTTGATTTCACAGGTGGTCACAATGTAATATCTGGTGTGTGTGTGTGTGTGTGTGTGGTTTCAGAGAAAAGCCCTGAAGTTGGAGAATCGTGACTCTGCTTTCACTGCTCAGCAAACGACGTGACTGAGCGGAAATTCAGCCCATCTTCAAATTCAGGTGTGTGTCCATTATGTGTGTGTCCACTGTGAGGCTCTAATAAATCACGTAGCTGTCAGTCATTCCTCTTCTTGGTTTCGAGAAGAATTCACTTGATTCACAAAACTGTGCTTTAATTTTTTTTTTGTGTGTGTGCCAACGTGACGTTTGCAAATCAAGAAGAGATTTTTAGGACAAAACAGGAAAAAAAAGGAGGAAACGTAACAGATGGATTTGTTTATTCATGTAACCAATCATACATTTTATAAAGCACAATTCATAAAGCTATCAAAATAAGCTTTTACAAAGAAATGTGTTTGTCCATCGTAAACAAAATTAAAACTGTTTACCAGGTTAATCAGACAAATGCTTTTAATGTATTTAGTTTAAAGTGTAAAGAACCACTGTGGTAGTGTTGATAGATTGTTTCCTTTTTGAACAGATTTCAGAATTTACCTGAACGAGTCAAACCTTGATATGAATTATTTCTCTTTGAATCTTACAGAAACCTAAGATACCAACCATCACTCCTGTTTTAAACTCTCTGCAGGTCCACATATAAACTACATATCTGGTATACATTTAAAAATATATATCCTCAGTACATGTAAAATAACTCAAACCCATTCTCTGCCATTTTTTGAACCCTTTAAAGAAACAAACAAAGAAACAAACCATCCCCCAAAATAAATATTGCTCAGGTGGCAGAAAATAAATACTCTTCTGACAGGGAAACCGAAGAAAGGATGTATTCATTCTTTAAAACAAATCAAGATTTCAGTATGTTGATTGTTTCTTAGATGTTATTTGAACCTATTTGAATCTTACCCAAAGTTGTGAAGCAACCAGAGTTTATATTTAAATCATTTTTCATGAAATTGTTTTTAACACAGATTTAAGCAGGACACGACTGTACTGAAAAGAAAAATGAACCAGAAACTTTCTTTTTCTTACCCAAATTAAATAATGCTAATCGTCAGAATCACTTAAAATTTAAAAACAGAATAGCTCATCTTGCCCTTAAAAAGAAAAAAAGCCATTTTGAAACCATTTTAGTTAACTTTTTATATATATATATATATATATATATATATATATATATATATATATGTATATATATATATATATATATATATATATATAAAACCACTGAAGGCATGTAACCGTCATTTGAAAAGAAGCAGCTACACCATGTGGTTGTAAATGCTCTCAAACCACAGCACACTTCCATTAGCTTCACTGAGAATGCATGCTAACGTTAGCTTCACAACATGAAGAGAAACAAATGCTGAAAGTCGAAAGTCCTCACTTAGAGTAATGCTGGTAACATTGTTAGCTACAGGATAAAATTAAAAAGTTTGAATGTTAAATTTGGGCCTCTTTAACCATAGAGGCAGATGCTAGCTAGCAGTATGATCCGTCTTTTAGCCCCCGTGATTGTCACAAATGTAGAGTTGCTACTGTTGTTTGCTTTTTTTATCATTAATTTAATGCCTGTAACCGTCACATGAGGAGGGTTGTCTGACCAGAAGACGGTTCAGAAAGCCTTCATTTTACTTTTTAATGCAGATATTAACAATGAGTCAACATTTGACTGTTAAAAGCAAACTAGGAAAGATTTCATTTCAGAAAAGGTTTTTAAACATGAATACAGGGGGCGCCATAATCTACACCAACAGGACGTTCCTTACAGGAGCTTTAACCCGTGAATTCTGAATAACTCCCAAAAATGTACACCGTTAATTTGATATTCTGAATTAAAACTAAATTTTTACTTTTTACCAAACTGTTTAAATTCAGATCTCTGCAGCAAATTACCAAAGAAGTTTGACTGTATTTACTAAAGTACAACATTAAACGTCATTATTTTGACTGGCTTCATTTAAGAATGTTTACTTAAATCTTCTCTTTCTTTTTTTTATTTTTACAAGACAAGGACAGGCTTGGATAACTGATTAAACTTTTTCCACAAGGAATGCAAAAGTCACCATAAATAGAAACAAAGCTTGCGATGCCTGAAATGTTTTCCAGTCAGTTTAGTTCAAATTTTTACAGAACACCTTTTTCTGTAATGGTTTATGCCAATGAAAAAAAAATCTGTTTGGAACAGGTAAAACTTCTTGGGATTAATTCATTTAATCTATTTTGCTTTTTCTGCTTTAAGCTTTGACAAAGTACTCATCCTAACTTTAAAAGGTGAGAACAATTCTTCATTTCATCAGAACCCTGGGTGGTGAGTAAATATTTGTAACACAGACTTCTTTCCGACAGCGAAGTCTGAATTTGTCAAAAGTAGCAAAAAATATTGGATTCAATCTTGTTTCCTGGTGTGATATGATTTTCTGCTTCCCTGTAAGGCTCAGCTCTACTCCTGCAGAGTGCTTTTTGACATAATGTTCAGTCCTTCCTCCTTCAACCGGGCCAGTGCCGGGCCATAAATCTCTTTTGTCATTGGAACCACCAGCCCCTTTGTTGTGATTTCACCTGCAGAGAGAAAAAAAAGCACAGATTTAACCAACTCGCGAGTCGGGGAATGTTTTTACGAGGAGCTAAAAGTACCCGGACCTTCTGTCTGATGTCACTGACCATTAAGAAGCATGCGAGCAGCAATTGCTGCTGGGTATCCCACAGTCTTGGCCATGGCAGAAAATCCATTTGGTTCTCCATACGCCACCAGGTTAATGTGTTTGGTCTCCAGCTCCCCCGTCGGGTGGCGTAGCCCCACGTCTGTCCTCAGGATGATCATGTCTCTCTCTCCTTTTTCTAACCACAAAATAGAAAAGATCCAGAGTTCAGGTTATAATTTTACATTTCCTTCCCGTGTGTCCTGATTTGTGGTTAAAACCAGGCTTTTGTCTCACCAAAGGAGAGTTTAGCTTCCAGATGTTTTGCCAAAGCAGTAAGCACACTGTCAGCTTGAGGCACCAACTCATCGCTCAGCATCCCAAACCTGAACACACACACACACACACACAGATAGACAAAAAAGGATTTTCCCTCATAATGGAATAACCTTCACAAAGTCATTTTCAAAGCTTCAAAAGAAAACGATTCTGCTTTAACACCCTGGCAGCGCCGCGGCGATGGCAGCCCACGCATCCTTGGCTAAATCTAAAGAGATGAGCAGTTGTTTTTTTGTCTCTGCTTTGCTGGTGAATTGATTAAATGAACAACAAGTCATTCAATTTGAGCTGCGAACGCGTTGGCTTTTTACTCTTTTGACGGCACAAATGGAATGTTTCCAACAGTTCACTTTTACCGTCGCTGGAATTTACGTTTCAATGCCAGCGTGGCCCTCTTCGCGTCAGCGGCGGCGGTGGCAGAACAATGGCAGCACAGAGCCTTGGTCTGAAGAGACCCTTGGAAAAGTTGATTTAAATTGAAGAGTGTGCACGCTACACCACTTCAGGCAGCCTGATTAGGGAGGAAATGGAAAAGTGTGCAGAGGAGGAGCAGCCTCGGCCTTGTCTAATCCACGACGCGAAGACCAACCACCCAAAAACTTTACACCTTTTTTCTTTTCTAACTTCAGTCAAAAAGTTAGTGCTCATGGATTCTGTAGGATACTGGACTTTTCAATCAATCGTTCAATCGATCAGTCAATCAATCAATCTTCATTTATATCCACCTCTTTCTTCAGAAGCCTATTGGTATTGACTTCTGCCTGTGGTTATCGACTTCCCGTTGCCGCCGCCGGCAGGCTAGCTCAAAACAGCTCGTGTGAAATCATTAATGCTGGACAGGACGTGGTTGCTCAGGGGGGCAGTTAATGAAGACGGAGTTAACTTGCAAGTAGCGTCTGTTGCCCATTCATAAATTGAGCTTCTAATAATCTTCTCGGATACAAATATAATGACAAAGACCTGACAGTTATTTTATGATAAGTGTTTGAGGTCATACTCCCTACATGCACATGATTCCCACAGAACAAGATCAGTAAAATTTACCACCTGAGGACCACATGAAGTCAAGTAAGTTTTGATAAAACTATTCAGAATATTTCCAAATTTAAAAAAGTAAAAATGTTCCAGGTTTTTTCATTGTCAGAGTAGAGTCTCACCATCTCAGAGTGTCCACCCCAAAGTCGTCCTTTCCAATGTGTTCGTACACAGCTTTTTCAAAAGCCTCCTGGGACACGGAAGGGGGCAAATCTAACTGCTTACAGAGGACATCTTTCTGTAGAGAGGAAAAAAGAGTTCATAAGTCCTCATTTAAGGTCGTCAATACCTTGAAGACCCTTCAAAAGAAGACTGTTCTGTGCGCTTGTGAAGTCTTCAAGCAGCCTCTAACTCAGTTTGTCTCCTACATTCATTTTTTGGTTTGTTTACTGTCAACTTATTTTCTTTGTAGGCTCTGTCAAGTGTTTACTGGCTTATATCTTGACAACTTACTGCCTAATCAAACTACTTTTTTGTTCCTTGGTGAGGAGCTCCTACCCTCGCTTTAGACCTTCTTAAAGCTAACTTATTGCTGCTATTCACTCTGCTTGCAGATAAAAGCTTGAGTTAGTCCCTTAAAGTATCTTAAGGCATTAATTTAGCTCTAACTATGTTCCATTAAATGTATGTTTCCCTCCTTGTATGAGTCCTTGAGATCCCTGTATGAAATCACCAGCTCACATTTCGATCTTAGTACATATTTTCAAGTGTTAGCACCTTGTATCCTATAGCTCTTATTTGGCTTTAAGTATGTATTTTAAGCTGCTATATTGGCTGTAATAAGTGTTTTCTTGGTAACTACAGTTTATGTTGAGCTTTAAGTATGTAACCCTAGTTTGAATCCTTAGATGTGCCCTCAAGCCCTCTGTAGCACCTAGTGTGTATTCTACCGCTCTTATTTAGCGAACAGAATGTATCCTTTAGTTCCTTTTTAGGTTGTAGCCAAACATTCCTTCTGGTAAACCTCAGTTTCAAGTACATGACCTGAAATAGCTCTTGGTTTGTATCCATGGAAGTGTTCTCAAGCCCTCTGCAGCACCTAATGTATCCTTTAACTCTTATTTAACTGCTCGTGTAGATTTTTAAGCTCTTATTTAAGTTGTAATGATATATTTCTTCTCGGCTTCTTGTATTTTTAATTCAGAGTTTGTTTAACTTGAAGTAAGCAACCTCAGTTTGTATCCTTGGATGCACCCTAAAAACCCTCAGTAGCTCCTAGTATGCATCCTTAAACAACTTGTTAGCACCTAGTATGTATCCTCTGATTTGTGTTTGGCTCCTTATATCCTTAAATTCTTGTTTAGCTCCCAATATCCAACCACATACCGCTCCTAAACAAGGTCTTAGTTCCTAATGCCCCATAACGGTCTCTTCTTTTCATACAAAGATATTAGACACTTTAGGAATTGGTTATATCTATTTTCCTCTCTTTTTGAGATAAAAAGGTTCGAGTGTTTTCAGGGAGAAAAGTGGAGCTATTTTGCTAATCATGACTCGTGATAAACACACACTGAACCAGCAGCTCTGTGCTCCTCTTTTATTATGTGCTGTAAACTCATCAGTGTCAGGAAGCCTTGGGTCACTGCAGCCTTGATGTTGACAAGCAGCTATTGACAGCAATAGACTCTTCACACAGTCAGAGGCGTCAAGTGGAAGAGCCGCAAAACAGCTCATTTTATATAAACTGAGTAACAGAATGGCAAGAAAAACCACTTCTCAAAAGGCTGCCTTTCAACCATGTGTGTGTGTTTTGAATACTGAATGCACTCTCAGCTGAGTTTCTTACCCAGAGTATTGGGTGTTGGAGTGGTTGGGGCTCACTGTTGATCAAACCCAGCTTGACAAATGCTTTCATGGCCTTTGCAAATCCCTGTGGCACAAAAGAAGAGCTAAAGTAAGTCATAGAAACACAACCTACAGAGATACAAAAAGAAACCAAGCTCTGACAAAAAGAATTCCTGTTTGTAAACTGAAAGCATGCTTCAGTGTAACGCTTGTGTTGCAGTTTGATTTGGATGTGAGTCTTAAGAGTACACTTGTACTTGTTCAGCATCAAAGCAGAGAAAACCTTGAGATCAGGGGTCTGTCTACAGTATTTTGACTGAGGTGGCCCTAAACATCAACAAAACACAATGTGAAATAGTACAATACATACATAGTAATTCTTATAGCAATCAAGTCAGCGGGAGGTTTGATTCAAAGCTATGTGATACCATATGAACGCTTACAAAATGCTATTAATGTTAAGATATGGTGCAGTACAATGCAAATAATACACCACCGTACAATACTAGATGATACAATGTGATACGATATGAAGTGCTTCTTTTCGGTCAATCACATTGCGAGACATTAAGTTAACTTCCTCTACGTTGTGAAGGTACGGAAGGTAGGATACATTACATAATAATACAACACAAAGCACTACTACTTACAATAAGTTACATTGTGTTGCACTGCTGTAAGATACAATATGATGGGATACTAAATGTTTCATTCAGTTAGGTTTTCGTAATGTTGCGAAATAAGAAAAGAACGCTGCAACGTTACAGAACAGTCCACACACCCTCAAGACACATTTTGTAAATTTGATTTAAAGAAGCTATGATTAAGTTTTTGACACAGTTCAGTTTTATCTAGGAGATAATCATCCGTCAAATGGTGAGAGCAACAACAACAACAAAACTGTTGGGTATCTTTACTGCTGTGGTCTTTTTGTGTACAACTGATATCAGATGTTATAGAAAATCTTTACATTTGTTTGTTCTTTTCTTTAGATTTCTTGGCATTGCTTTGCCATGGTAAGCCTCTCTTTCTTCCTCAAGTATATCAGCACTTGAGGATTCCTGTCAGTGAAGTATGGCCCTCAGAGCAAAACACAACATACCACAAGAACCATAACTTATATGCGACACCATCAAGCTCACACACTCAAACAGAAGAAAATAGAGGAGCTGCTGCTGCTTTGTTGAAAAGGTGGGTAGATTGACTGAAGGAAGTCAGAAGAGAAAACCAACTTATGTTTACAGACTTGGAATGAAAGTATTCACAGGTCAGGTAAAGTTGTACTTTATGCACAAAAGCTTCTCTGCCACAAAGCATCAAACAAGGCAACAGTTGCAACACTGGGACATTGGAAACAGTTATGGTCAGTTATTCTCCTCCGTGTGTGTGTGTGTGTATTACGCTGAATCGCAGTGTTCCTCTGATCAGCGTGTGTGCCGTCTCGATGCCATACTGCTCAGCATACTTCATGCTGTCGCGGTTTGGAAATCCCTCCAGGTTAAAACCAGGGAGGAAGTCCATTGGCTCAGCGGTGTCCATAAGAGCGCCTCCTGCTGGGATTTTTACCACCTGGACATAAACAAACACAAATTCTGTAAGTCGAGGCAAAAAGAATTGATTTTCTCTTTACTTGATTAATGATTTATGGTCCTTTGAGGCTTCCGTACCTCATTATTTCGGAGGAAGATGGCGGGGCTGATGGTGTTGAGGAGGACGCCGTACGGACTCCAGCTGAATTTGTAGCGAAGAGGGTTGTCTGAGCATTCAGGAGCAGGAATACCGCCGCAGTAGGAGCTGTATGACTCCACCTGAGGATTAAGACAGAATCTCATATAAATTTGCAGCCCAAAGTGCTTTCTAGAATAGAGCAGATATAGATAGCTGTAATGTACTTTATTAATCCCCAAAAAGACATTCAAGTGTCTGGCAGATGAAAATATAAAAATCACATAAAACAAACATAAAAATCATGAAAAGAAAGTCTGTTGATGTCCATGCTGCTCTCATCTGTTTGCAGCAGCGCACTCTAATCTGTGTATTCAGAGTAGTCCCATAGAGCTTCACCAGCCTCAGGTGTCCATCTCCTGGCTGTGAGGGTAGCTGCAGATTGAGTACACGGGTCTGCAACAGGTCCACCTAGTGGCAGCAAGGAAACAGCCCTGCAGGCATCCCTGACACTGGCATACAGCAGATCGAGTGTTTTATTCTCTCTGGTTGGACTGTCAAGAAACTGTGTAGATCCAGTCAGGTGGGAGGAGAGGGTAACATGACTGAAATCTCCTGACATATTACGAGTGTCTCAGGGCTTTTAGTCTGTATCCTGGCAACAGTTTCATGGCTGACATCACATCGAACTTCAGTAGTTGTTTTGGGTGGAATGTACACAAGGATTGTTATTATTCGACTGAACTCTCTTGGAAGGTAGTATGGTCTCACACCAACTGCCAACAGTAGTTTGATGTAAACTGGACAACACATCTTTTCTTTGACAGCAATGTGAGCAGGATCACACCATTCCTGATTTACAAATAAAGCCAGTTCCCCAACTTCTATCCTGCCACCAGCATCTCTGTCTGAACATATCAGAGTGGCTCAGGTAGATCCAAACAGGAGTCAGATGTTTGGATCCAACCAGGTTTCAGTGAAGCACATGAGGCTGCACTCATGGTACACATTCTGGGTCTTCACCAACATCTTCAGCTCATCACTTTTCTTAGTAAGTTCTTAACTTGTTATCTCAATGGAGTCTTTTGTATGTACATGAAAGCATCACGTTTTTGTGTAGGGGTCCAGTCTTTCAGGATTTTGACTACGACTGATGAGGGACCCACTGGCACCAGAAATTAACAATTTTATCCCATGTAGCGTGCCATAGTGAACAACATTCAAGGTCACATCTAAGGACTACAAAAGAGCACAGTATGCTCTGCACATGAAAAGATCAGGTGTATAAATGGTGAAGCCAAAGAGAAGCGTTGAGTTGATGCTGCACAATGGAACTGTAAAACAGACGAGAAGCTTGTCGAGGTATGCATCAACATCCCTTCCACTATGCGACAATGGCAGACAACCAAGACAAGCTGAATACTAACAGTCTCTTCCAGGCCAGCGCCTTTTCCTTCAACATCATCTTATCGTCTCTCTTGATGAAGTGTAGACTGTCATGTCACATTCCTCAAAAATCTGACTTTCATTCTCAGAATTCTGGGATTAAAGTCAGAAATGTGACTTACAGGATTCTGAGAATGAAGCAGCTCCAATCCGCTCCTCTTTACATACCTGATAAGACATTGGATCTGAAATTCAAATTAAGTAATACGATCGTAGTGACCAAGAAACAAGAAGACAGCTTAGCTGCTGTATGAGCTTTTTCCAATGTGCGCTTTATTTTCCTTTTTTGGTCTGTCAGACATTCGGTTACCTCAGCTCTGTGAGGAAATTCAGCGATGTGAATGTGTGTAATATGACTGCCAGGAAACAGTCACACAAACAGAGACTCACAGTGTTTGCTTACTCACCGTGCAGCCATCTGCTTTGCCTTGGTCGATGCACTCCATGGCCAACATGTGGTCGATTCCGGGGTCCAATCCCATCTCGTTCATGATGGTGATTCCTGCCTCCTCAGCACTGAAACACATGAAAACACACCAATTCAGACACATCAAAAGGACATCATACACAGCTCACTGTTGCATTAAATTGAGATGGAATAGTTTAGTTTATCGTTGTCGTTTCTGTAGGATGTTTAATTTTTGTGTCTAATTTTCTGAGCACATTCTGTGTGAACCTTGTGTGTATTTCAATTACCTTTCCTTCAGTTTCTTTAGTTCAGGACACGTGTAGCTGGCTGTCACCATGTTCACCTTGTTCTTGATGCAGTGTTTGGCGACAAGTGGGTGAAAAGCATACGGCAACATGCTGAGGAGATGATTGAAAATCAGCTCAGTCTGAAAATGTTGAGCTGGATACAGAAAGTTGATGGTTGATTTTTTCAACCATCAAATGTAAAAACAATGTCCAAAATGTAGGAAAAAAAATCCACAAACTTTCTTTATTTAAAATCAGGGCTAGCTAAGAAATTACATAATTTATTCAACTAAAAGAAGAAGCAATGAACCAATTATTGATTCAGTAAAGGCTTAAGGATTTGGGGGGTCCCAAAAGTGGGCAGGTCTAAAGATCTTGTGAAAGGGAGTGGGCTGCTTGAACTGCACCTGATAACCAAGTCATGATCTTTGATCAGAGAGTCCATGTGTCCTTCCTGGCTGCCAACGTCCAGTGTGACGGGAATGGTGTTTGGATATTTGCCCGCCAGCTCCTCGGCCTGCTTCAACAGCGCCGACGCTTGGAAAGAAAACACAAATCAACCCAGTGAGATTAAATGTTCGTTTCAGTACAAATAAAACCATCTCCTGATTTTAAATTCATACAACTAACTCACCAACAGTAACCTGTGTCTTCTCGTTTCGAGTCAAATACTCGACCACCGGTCCTGAGACATATCCAGAACCCAGCAGCAGAACACGCTTCATCCCGCTCTTCCTCATGATCTGATCTTTCTCCCTGAACAACATCAGACATATTAAATAGAGCCACATTGCAAAAACAGGAAACATCAATGTGACATCTTTTACTGTGTTTCCATCCATAAGACCAAAGAATTTAAACCCTGGGTTACACAGATTGAAAAAATCTGGACAAACAAAAGTCTTGACTTTGATCAGAAATTGACCATCTAAAGGAGCTTTGATCAATAATTTCTCCTTTGGAATTGATTATTGGATGGGAACCAGTCTGCCTGAGTAGACGAACTAATCAGTTACACACATTGACTCTGCACACATTTGGAGTGGTGGTTTTATTTCCTGTGAGGGAATTACATTGACCCTTTTATAATCTCTGATAATAAATGAAGGCATTGCCTTTTTTTTTACTTTTTGCAATTTTTTTAGTATCTGTAAAGATATTGCATGAACAAAGTATTTTCCTGCATACCTCATCGGTAGAAAAACTCAAACATTATTGTAAAAAAACACATCACTAAAGCCCTGCTGAGATTAAAAATTTAGCTCAGTTTCTCTGCACCGCTTTGGGTAATTTTTCATGCTCCCCAAAGAATTTTCTCTGTGAGGACTGTCCGTTAGGTGTTGATAGACACCTGTGACCTGAATCAGTGTTTTCAGGATGACGACTCGGATGTCCCATGAGCGCCATCACCCACTGTAATTAAGATGTGAGTGTTGCCAAGTGGTGTGTTTGTTTTGGAAGCAAATGGAGAGCAGCTGACATCTCTGCTGAAACAGTGCAATGTGCATAGAGTCAAAGCAGCACTGAGAAATCTCTATTCAGACAGTGTCGATGTGATTTATGAGGATCTGAACCATGAGAGGACAAGGATGGGGCAGGAGGAGGAAGGGTATGTGGAGAGGAGGTCATAAAAAAATGGATATACAAAATAAAAAAAAAATTAAGGGCAAACACAAATTTCTTTTAGAGTGTACTTACCAGATACATGCAAAACTAATATTTTCATGTGCATACTGTCCTGAATTTAAAATGTCAGTCGCTCTTTGTGTTTAAAGATGTGACTCCATTAAATCAACGTTAAAACTTGAGCCCTGTCATTACTTTTGATTACACAGGCCTTATGTAAATGTGTAACATTTTCAGAGCCAGAGTCAAACATTTACTGACAATATTCCATAAAATGAACATCAAACCTTCAAAATCCCAAAGTGTCTCTGTTTAAAGTCCACCAGAAAGCCCCACACTCTCACGCCTCTTTATTATACTGAGAGGCCTTCTCCAAACAACTGGATTCAGTTAAAGATGCTGAATTATCATAACAACAATAACTCCATAATACAGGCATTACCCCCAGTGACCTGTGGCATTAATACCACAAACCACCAGCCACCCACGGGCCTCAAATCCCCAAGGAGTCAGACTCTCGACTCCTTAGCTTTGCCCTAATTGGATGCGACACATGCACAAGACCGACTGGAGGTCCGAGCGGCCGCCATGCATCGCCGTCTTAATTAAAAACAAAGAAAAGAGACACGTCTCCCTCAGGAGGGTTTCGCCCCGAGTTTACATATCTTAAAGGAGCCAAACTCAATCAAACGGATTAAGATTTGGTAGCATGGCTTGTCTGGAAAAACGATACTTTGGATCAATTAAGAAGAAAACTCATCAAGTCTTAGAGATGACCTAAA
The DNA here is from genome assembly GCA_030710495.1 of Labroides dimidiatus. Classification (NCBI taxonomy): domain Eukaryota; kingdom Metazoa; phylum Chordata; class Actinopteri; order Labriformes; family Labridae; genus Labroides; species Labroides dimidiatus. The sequence goes on along the minus strand of CM061147.1, from coordinate 30,397,212 downwards.
TACGAGTGAGGAAGAGTCTGAAGACTGGGCTGATATCTCTCCAGCTAAGCTGTTTACAGAGTTATTGTTAGGCCTGAATATCAATAAGCTAAGAAAACAAACATCATGAAGTCAAACAAAAGTGAGGAGCTCATTATTAGGAGCAGCGTTAACTGAGGCTAAAGATAAGATGTGAAGCTTTTACAGGAGAGAATGTGTAATCAGTAAACAGAACGTAAACCCAGGAATTAATGAAAGCAGATTGAAAATGGAAAAAGTTGGAGGAGGATTTCACAGACGGGCCGTTAATGATGAACATGCAGATGAATCCTTTGTTTTTGTTTTTTGCAGAGTCACAAAAAAAGAATCTGTTTGTGTCTGAGTACTCTGTGGATATATGAGCCTAGCTTAGCACAAGCGTTGCCAAAAACTAGCCTAGCTTAGCTCTAGCAGATGCATAATAAAACAATGACACTACCGAGGTCAGCAACAGGTCATGTACGAATGTAATTACATGAACCTAATGGAATTAAATTTTTCAGAAAAAGAATTAATCTGTAAATCTAGAAAAACAAGTCAAGTAATGAATACATCATTTCTAAAACAAAGGGGAGAAAGTGAGGGAAATAAAAAGTCATTAATTATTAACTCATTGGCTGCCAGCCGTTTTCATAGCAGAGAGTCCCATTGTTGTTTTAGAGCATTTTGACTGATCTTTCAAGACCCACAGAATATTGTGTTCTATGATGTATAACAAACAAAAGAAAGAATAGACTCTTAATTCATCAGGAAAAAAACTTTGTTTTTTTCTGTTCGTCAGTAATCAGCAAATGAACAAAGGCTGGTTTCACCAAAAAATATCTGTTTTTGACCAAAAAATGGAGAAAACAAGCTATTTTTTAAGTTAGTGCTCATCTTTTCTCACGATCGCAACACTCTCTCTCTCTCTCTCTCTCTCTCTTTCTCTCTCTCTCTCTCTCTCTCTCTCTCTCTTTCTGAACTACCCCAAAACACACCGTTTGAATATGAGCTGCCTGAACTTTTCTGACTTGCAAACATCTCGCCATTGTCTCTCCGCCATCTTGGAGTGTCTTCTCATATCTATGCTGATCTCTCATCCAAAGAGAGCACCACTGCCACCTACAGTAGTTTACCAGTCTGATATTGACGGACAAGTTCCGCCAGACCAAACTGTCCCCCAGTCCACCCTGTTGTAAAACATAATTGACATCCATAGACGTCACTGGCAGCCAATGAGTTAAAAGCTGGACAAATCTATAGTTTTTGTATCATTTATTTCGCAGCAAACAGTCAAAACGCTTATTTTTTAGAGCTTGAAAGTGAAATTAGTTATGTAGCTATGGTAGAAAATACAGTAAGAAAGCCGGCATTATTCAGTCCACATAAATTATGAATACTGATCTCTGTTAAACAAATGCATGTCTGAAAATTTGTAATTTATCCCAGCAACGATCGCCCAAAATGTCAAACCTTTTGCTCCAAAACTCTGGTACACAAACGAGCTCTTGGGTTAACACATGAGAGATGCTAACAGTTTCCTAGCATTTGTACTTGATGCAGAGAATTCAAACTGGTTTTGATCCTTTCATGTGACTCTGATAAAGATTTCTGTCCAAACTTGAACAGAAAGTTATGAAGATGGAGATGTGGGGACAGAATGATGTGATGCAGGAGGTGATGGGCGGCGGGTTTGATGTAAAGAGAGAGAGAGAGAGGAAAAAAAAGTCTTTCTACCCCTCAATACCCAAGGGTCCAGTGTCTGAGGTTGGCTAATGGCTGTGGCTGTTTAGCACGCTAACCATGCAAGGTGTTAATGCAGAAGCAGGTTGGCAGAGCAGACAGCAGAGGGCAGCACTGTGCAGGAACAACCACAAGTTGACTGTTAGTCGCTACAAGTCCGGCTCTCAGCGCTGCCGACAGATACACACTGTGAAGCTAAAAAGGGTGAGTTAGAGGGAAAAACAGGAGACTACAGCACAACTTACAAAGCTTTCAAAGAGGCTACTATTAAATGTGACTCCACAGCTGGTTAGTTAGCACAAGAGAAATACTCAAACAGAAACGTTACCTGTCTCGTACTCTTTAGACATTTCATCCAGAGAAAATGGAGCACGTTTGCCAAAGTAATGTATTTTAACATTTTTATCAAGAACTCAGATCAGAAAACTGAAATACAGAAAACCGTCTACAGGCCTAACAGATTCTACGTTATCTTCAAACGCACACACATGAACATGCTCAAAGTTTTGAGTCCTACCTTCTTTCTCTGAGCTTTTCAATGTACTCAAACTTTGGGGTTAGCGCTCCGTTTGAGGTGATGACAGCCTTTAAAAGAAAGAAAAAACATTTTTTAAAAAAAAGGTGACCTTAAATATTTTTGTTGGCAAAATTAAAAGAATCATTGTTTTCATACAAAGGCAGACTGTTTTTTCTAGCAGAGGTTCAGTTTTTCTAATTAAAGTCAGCTGTGAAATCCTTTTCTTTCAATGCACCAAACCCCACTTATAAAAGCAAAGATTTTACCGTGCAGGAAACTGAAGGTGTGACTCAGCAGCCGTCCTGTTGGGGTTTGTTTGTTTGAAAAACGGTGTGACTTTTGAGTTACTTGTTTTTGTAATGAAGTTTGGTGGCATTAAGAGACAACACATGAAATAATGTCTGCTTAAAAAAATGTCTTTGTATAATAAAAAAAAAGTGTATTCCTGCTGCAGAAAAGTTCACCAGTAGGAACAAGCTCTTCTTGCATCTGCCTGCTGGGTTATGTAACAATCGTCGAAGCTGGTTTATGAAGACAGGCTGATGCAACCTGCTGGATCAGTTCCCAGAGGTTTTTATGTTTGCGTGTCTCAGAAATTCTGATTCTGTCTCAAATACTAACTAAAGTTAGAAGTTTAAATCATCTTGGAATAAGAGCTCTAAAGGCAACAGCAACACGCTTTCAAGCAGCTACAACAAAAACTTTTTCACTTCTCACTCACGTCTCTGACTTGCGGGCTGAAGTCCTCCTCTTCCAGCGGGCGTGTGGCGTCTGAAGGAAGCTGATGATTACAGGATCACGTATTAAAATTTGAGTGTCACAAAAAAATTCCCGTCCGCCAGGGTTACATATTTACCCAGCATACCACAAGAAATCCTGTTGCAGCACTCTCCCAGAGCAAACTCAACCACCCGGTCCGACACCAGTAGAAAGCAGCGTCTCAGAGGGAGACAGAAAGTCACGATAACACCCCCTGCTGTTCTCACCTCACCTCAACCCAGACAAGACTTCTTACCATCTCCCAGATGTAGGGGAAGAGCCGGTCTCCAAAATACTCTGTGGCCTCAATGGGGAGCTGAGCGGGGAGGTTATCGATGGAGCACATGAGGATGCCATTTCCCTCCACACTGAAACATACATTTAATACATTTATAGTTTCATAACTGGACTGCTCCGACTATGGCACATATCTAGAATATATTTCTATATTTTAATTTACACAAGTCAAGCAGTCCTTTTTTCTAAGTGTGCTAAGACACAGGCAACAATAACAGAGACAGGAAAAAAAAAAACAGAATTATACATATATAAATATGTATCTGTGCAGTTTTTAACCCTTAAATTGACAGTTGTGACCTATAATTGATATATAATTTTTTTCTACCGCTGCTGTTGATATTAAATAACAACACCACTGTATTTTTGAATGGCACATTTCAAGTTACAAAACATCTAGACAGCTCATTTAACAAGCCAAAAATATACATTATGTATTAAACAGACTTAAAATGACAAATTACTTTGAGTTTGAGCTACTACCTACGAACAAAGCATACAGGCGCAGCTGATCCGACTAATGTCAGCAGGCCAGCACTTCATAAATTACATTTTTGTTTCCACCTGATTTCAAAATCAGCTAAGAATTACTCAACATTGTTAATATGGACTGTTTTTCAATACAAAATAACAGAATTTTAAACAAGTAACAATGTGTTTAATCCTTATTAACTATTTAAATTCTGCAATTAACTGCCATTTTAAAATGAATCATTTGACAGTCAAAGCTTTAATTAATCTTCCTGTATGTGCTCCTCCAGTAATTTCCCTGACCTTCACCTTTTCCTACAGCCAGAGTTACTAATTTATCCATTTGGCTTCATGTATCCAGCTCTTCCTTAAAATCCCATTTAAATTATGTAAAGGTTTTAGATAGGGCTGCAACTAACGATTATTTTCATAATCGATTAATCTTTAGATTTTTCTCTCGATTAATCGAGTAGTTGTTTGGTCCATAAAATTTCAGAAAATGGTGAAAAATGTTAAAGTTTTTTTTTGGATTCCAAGATAACATCATCAGATGTCTGGTTTGCAAACCAAAGATATTCAGGAGTGCCATAGAGAAGCAAAGAAATAAGAAAATATTCACATTTATGAAGCTGAAATGAGAGAATTTGGACTTTTTTTCTAAAATAATTACCTAAATGACTTAATCGATTATCAAAATAGTTTAATTTAGTAATCGATTAATAATCGATTATTCGATTAATTGTTGCAGCTCTAGTTTTAGAATCAACCACAAATTCTGTAGCTTATCATACCACCTAGGAAATACACTTTCACAAATTTTCCCACTGATCAACAAACACAAAGTCTATTCTAAGACCTGCATTCAAAGACTAAAACATCAAAAGTAAAGCATTATGCAAAATCTTTACAGCATCACAGAGAATATAAAAAATAATACATTAGAGGTTTTTTTTCAGAACAAGTTTTGTTAAGCTGGAGAGAAACTACTCAGCAATAACTTCAATGTTCAGAGTTTTAAGACTTTTGGAAGAAAAAACTACTTTTTTAATGATAACGTTCTGAATGTCTTAAGACACCAGCCAACAGATCAGAAATAAATAACTGAGCACTTCTGACAAACAGAAACGTTCTTGTGATGCTGGCGAGTGTAAGTCCTGTACCTGTCGTGATCTATGTGCTGGTCGGCGTCGTACATACAGAAAGGCTTATCGATTGTGGTGCACTCATTCATGAACTCGATGGAGCCCCCCGTGTCAGCAGAGATGTCACAGATGGCCAGCAGTCTGTGGACAGAGAGAGGAGGAGGTGTGTGAGGTCAGAGCAACAGGTTGAACTACAAACATGACGGATAACGGGACGAGATAACAGCGCGACCTTTGACCCTGTACATGTCACTTTCACAGGAGGTTTGCCTGGATGAGTCTGAGCGGCTGGAAGGTGAGTTCATTCTGTGCCACGAAAACTGATCAAATATGAAACTGTTTGCTCAGGATTAGAGGAAAGGATTAGAGACGTGAATGTGCTCTTACTTGTGAGGCAGCACCGGTGATCCATCTGTGGACGCTGAGGACAGTTTTGACGGCCTTATCAGCCTCTGGGCGTCCGTTCGTCTGAGGAGTCGAGGGGTGTGAGGGTCCCAGTAGATACCGTTGATAAGACAGCTTGTGTAAGGTGCCACCTGTAGGTAACATAATACAACATTTTTACTCTATGGAATTGAACAATAGTCATTTTATGAGTCAAAAGGCCCAACACTTGCAGTTTTCTGTTTTCAAATGTGATCATTTGATTTGTTTTTTCAGTTTTTAGCCATTTTCTAAACTGATTTAATCATAAATTCACAGGTAGATAAATCTGTAATAAAAGTAATGGGTAGATGCATCCCTCATGTCAACACCGAGTAAGAGGAGGACTGTGTTGTGTATGTTTTGAAACAACCTTGCCAAGAAGAGAGAGTCTGTAAGCAAAGTTAGAAATAGAGGACTAGGCCTCAGAGCGAGTGACAGGAGCAGGTGGGAGCTCTGTG